>VDFB02344939.1:0-35550 GCA_007258455.2 Sequoia sempervirens | reverse complement strand
GCTAGAGGCCGTGTTATGCTTACAAAGTTATATAAGTTGCGGTACAATGCACGAGAGCTTCGTCTTCGTCTTCAAGATGAGGAACGAGATATGGCTATTAACAAACCCTGAGATGAGATTATGATTGCTCACCTGAGTGTGGCGTATGATACAAATACTGTGATGCGTAGGGATGTATATTATTCTTACTCTGGAAAACACAATTGGTTTTGGCAAAGATAGAAGACGCTTTGGGCATCGAGTTGGTCGAGAGTAGAGAGCATACAATAAAAAATTCCGGGTTTGTGAGACTTACTTTCGCGCACGTAAGCCGTTAATGCGATCGAGGGTGGTGCCTACGCGAGCCAGCATCAGCGTTCGCTTAGAACTCCGCACTCATTCATACCATTTTCAGTGGGGAGACCATTGGCTGTAAGATTACTCAGCTTACAGTCATGTCAGCATTGTTCGACGAGGCAACGAGGAGTAGGGGCGAACTTCAGTCTTAGATCACAGCTGGTGAGGATATGTTGCATCGACATAGTATTCTCCGTCAGAGTCTCATAGCTCCAGATAGTGATACAGTTAACAATCTCATTGAGGGATTGATTGCTTGAGATCACACATAGTAAACTTCGCCACCTCGTGATAGACATTACAATACACGAAGTTGGAACTTGGTGTTACTCCTTTCAAGTTAACTTGATGTTATGTCATCACATGCATATTTTATTCTCGAAAGATCTGCCTTTATTTGTTTGGAAAGTTTTAGGTTTTAATATAGCGTCTTCCAGTTAACTTGCTTTCAATAAGGACGTGTATGCTCACACAATTGTCCATTTTTAGATTAGATGTCGTTAACTGGATAATAGCTAACTGTGAGTAGTTTACTTCATTAGGGTTTAATAATTAATCTTGCATGCATTTGCGAGACTGTAGTTAACACAAGGTGATTTTAGGGTTCCCTACACCTTGATGTATATAAATAAGAGCTTTGCTCATTTGTAATTAACTTTTGCTTGAGAGAAATATAAGGCCGCCTACCTTGCCCTTCACAATATTGCTCTTTTGGTATTTGTTCATGTGTCTTCGCTATTACGATTAATTGTTATGCCACATAGGGTTTCAAGAGATTGTAATGGTGGATTCTTTCCATAGTTTAGATAAATCTGTCTTGTGAATCTTTTATTATTTCAATCAAGTATTATGCCACATAGGGTTTCGTGAGATTGGGTTGATAAAATCGTTTTGTGAAGTCTTTACTACTTTGATCAAGTGTTATGCCACATAGGGTTTCATAAGATTAGCGTGGTAAATTCCTCCCATAGTTTAGATAAATCTGTTTTGTGAGACTTTTATCATTACGATCAAGTGTTATGCCACATAGGGTTTCGTGAGAACGTGATGATAAAAGTTGTTTGTGAAGTCTTTACTATTTTGATCAAGTGTTATGCCACATAGGGTTTCATAAGATTATCATGGTAAATTCTTAAATCTGTTTGTGCCCAATAAACTTGTTTAGATTGAGATGATAGTTGCGCCACCTTGCCTTCAAGTAGAGAATCTAAACTCGTTTATCGTCAGTTAGTCAAACCTTGCTCCGTTTCCTCTCGCTCTGTTTTCCTGAGGAGATTGGATAGATTAAATTTAAGTTGTAATTAGTAGATCTGCAAAACCAGAGAAAACTCAGCTGCAACGTATAGGTTCTTTCAAGAAAGCCTTGTGCCTCTGCAGCTGAAACAAAAAGACAGGACATAGTTTAGCTTATTTTCCTTTGCAAGTATTTTTGTCAAAGCACAACGAGGGAGCTTCCCCTCCTAATTTGAAGAGCACTCATTGCGTAATGTACATAGGCTGTTCATAACAACTTTTACTCCAGAGGTGTTAGTTGTTACGCCAACATTATCATATCAAAAACACAAAAAAAATTACAAACCCTCATCACTTGCATTAGTTATCGGAGGTTAGAGACAACAAGTCTCTTACAGAAGGTTGGGCGTGGAGAGTTCAAGGACGAGATTGCTATCTTAATCACTTTGCTCAACCGTATTACAGGTCAAGAGGAGGCTCATGTTTTCGACCGTGGATGTTCTATGTCATTTCCCGAATTATCGATAATAAAGAGCACTTTGACTGGGCTATGTTGATCAGTGAGTGTCTTCACCAACAAATCACAAGATTCCTTAAAATCCATGAGTTCCACATGGTTTCCTATCTTGTCTACTTAATTGCTTTTCAAGGCAATTTTAGAACTTTGAAGACCAGCGGAACCCTTGGCGTTCAACACGTACACAAATACTTCTATCAATTGGAGTTCTCAAAGGCTAAACAGGATTTCAAACAGGTGAATGATCACTTCCTAATGAAAACAGTCAGAGACCTTGATAAAGAGATGCACATCAAAATATCGGTGGAGGTTAGATCAGCAATGGAGAGTTGGGCGGATTGGTTCATCCAGTTTCCCACTTTCACATATATTCGAGTGTATCGTTACACCGCAGAACCTCTGATGCTACCGAGATACCCGTCAGACTGTTATCACGGAATCTAGCAGCGCTCGTTCCACAGATAACCCCCCTACGAAACTTGTTTGTTTCCTAGGTTCGTGAAGTTCAAGCACACAAAACGAGGTGATTTTCAATCCACCTCGAAGTGTGTTCCAAAGCTTCAAACAGTCAATTTGAGCATCCCCCTATGTTCACCTCGCGAAGACCTTTGAAACGAGTATCTTCGCGAGCTCTCACTATTAATACTCTGTAAAATTGGGAAAAGTGCAGTTGTCTCAAAAAACAGCGCTCCAACCCTTTTTGAAAAAATGACTAACTGTAAAAAGTGCAAGGGCGCTAAAATTCAGCACCCCTGCACTTAAGTGATTTTTGTAAAGTGCAATGGCACTGATTTTTAGCGCCTTTGCACTTGTTTTCCAGACTTAGTCATTTTTCTTGTGCAATGGTGCTGAATCATAGCACCTTTGCACTTTTTCCAGACTTAGTCATTTTTTTTGTGCAATGGTGCTGAATCGTAGCACCTTTGCACTTTTTCCAGACTTAGTCATTTTTTGTGCAATGGTGCTGAATTTTAGCACCTTTGCACTTTTTCCAGACTAAGTCATTTTTTTTGCAATGGTGCTAAATTTTAGCACCTTTACACTTTTGGCAGTTTTTAACTTAGTCTCTTCAAACTTGCTCTATTTCCATTCCGGACCCCGTTTCTTCACTCTTGCATCGTTTTCCGTGCCTAGTTGCTCGTTTCACGTTTGCTCAACATCGTTTCTCGCTTCACGCTTCCCAATGCTACTTTTTTCTGCTAACGCCTATTGATTCACCATCCTTGCAATTTCTCTCCAGATTTCATCAAGTGATCCTAAAGGTGACATCTTCTGTGTCATGTCCCCAAAATTAGGACATTTAGATAATTAAGAAACATAATTAAAATAGTAACTATTTGATATTTCACAATTGTGATTGTCCAAAAGAGTATTATAATTATGAATATTATAAATAACATCATAAATATTATTATGATATAATAGATAAATTATCATTATTAGACAATTATAATTATTATAAATACAAAATACATATTAAAGATATATAAAGAAATATTAGTAATATTATAATTATAATTACCATAAGGTAATATTATAATTATATAACCATATACCAATATTAATAATTATAATTATAATATAACAATAAAAGTTCTCATATGAAACCAATATAAAATTCATGATACAAAATAAATAGTGTAATCATTATATTATGTAATTGCTAAAAAGATAAAGAAGAAAAAAACCAATACAAAAAACATAATTATCAAATAAATATTAAAAGACTTTAGCCAAGACTATCGAACTATTAAGAGGAACATCTCCTAAGGCCAGCGATAACTAAAAGAATAAAGCAGCGATTACAATGTAAAGTGATGCATTCAAAAGGCATTGGGTGGGTCTGTTTAAAGCAGTGTTTGGGTGGAGGGGCACGTCTCCTCACAGCAGATCTGATATTTAAGGGAAGACATCGCTGGAGTTTTAGGGAGACACGATGGGAGATAGAAACAAATAAAACATTAAAAGTTAAGGAAAGAACATAGGGAAGAGGAGGGGCACGATGGATAAGAAATGGGAAAATAGACAGATCAAAAAGGCAGCGATAGATATTGGAGGGAAGACAACGAATGAGAGGGGATGTAAGAAGAGAAATTAAGGGAAATCAAGGGAAGGGACTGAGTAAGAATCAGAATATATTCTGGTTGGGAATTAGAGTCTCTGAGATCTGATCACATACAGAGAGCAGCAGTACAAGGTAAGTATTATCATAGTTAATAACTATTTACGTATTTAGAAAATAAGGATTGTTTAAATATAATTATGAATTTAATTATTGATAACTGTCAAACATATTAGTAATTTAAATGATAGCTAATCCTTTATAAATGTATTTAAATATAGTATGATTTACAAATATATTTTGATATATTATGTTGGATAAAATTTAAATGATAGAATGATAATTGATCTTGTGATACATAAATACATAAAATATTATAGATGATTGACAAATGCAATATATACATATACATATATTCATGCAAAGTAATTATTAACTCAATTAGGAATAATGATTTATATTTATATAAAATATATACGTATTTATATATGTGTATATATATTATTTACACTTGTCTAAGAATGTTGCTTGTGGCAAGTGTCGCATCTCATAAGTAATAATGAGACTATTCATTTGCTATGACATTAAATGGTATAATAGAGTTCCTTGTATGGGATCTCGAAAGATATTTAATATCTAATTTACTCATGAAATATTTAATAGAGGAATCGTTCCGAGTGAGTCATAGGGAGAAAATGAATAATCCCTTGACAAGAATGAAATAATTATATCATCTTCAATCTTATTAGATGTTATCACTAAAATTTATTGATCTCTAACGTTTCTAATGTCTCTTTGAGAAACACTTTGAATGCAAGATTCGGGTTTAAGTGTTCCCGTCAAAAAGGGGACATTACATTCTGATCCAGTGAACTATCCCAAATCTACAAAGAAGCCGTTATGCAGCAAGTTGAGGATGACAGTTTTTCCCAAAGCCTCAATACATATCATTTGCGATCTACGGCTGACACTTGATAATCTCAAGACGCATCTTCGCGGGTGCAAGAAAATCCATTCATTTGCTAGAAGGTCGATCACAAGAACTCACACCCTTGTAGATTACATAGTCGGCCCAGATGATGCATTCATACAGGAGACCAAGAAAAAGTATGAAGACTCCGCACCCAAAGCAAGGAACCATGAAGATTCTTGATCTCCGATGTTGAACATTTTGATGCTTCCCTTTATGCATCTTGTAAATAGTTTTTGACATCTTAAATGTCTTGTCTCAAAGTGTAATTGCACCAAAATTCTGAGATGTAATTTCTTGAAGACAAATTACATTTTGACTTAGTCAAAATTTAGGTGAGATTTTCCTAAATTAACTCACCTAACTTTCCTAGATTTACTCTTCCCTCTCTTTAATAAATATGAGGGATTTCTATTGTAAAGTTTATCCTTTAGTTTTTGCAACGAAGTGCTGCTCAATTTGCAACAAATTGTGAAACTTTGTGTTCATCTTTTGTGAATCTAAATCTGATCAATAAAGGAAGAAATTGCATACCAGACTTTGTGTTGGATCGATTGTCTCTTGAATTTGATTGAGATTGGTGGTGATTAGTTTATGAAATCTGAAGGACTTCAAGTGATTCTTGTGGACTTTGTGTCACATTTCTAACTTGAATTTGTGTTTATGTTTTAATGTTTTGGTTGAAAGATCTACAAGACTTTGAGCTTGTAATCTCTCATGTTGTTTGAATGAATTGCTGCATCTAAGAAGACTTTGTGCTTCTAATGCGACAAACTATATTGTTCTCACAGATCTGCAGTTGAAAAGACTACGAAACGACTTTGCGCCTTTGTGAGCCTTACTTGTTTCCATTTTTCTTTTGTTATAATCTTATCTGATACCTCTAAGCTGTGCTTTGCCAAGATAGGGAATCAGTTGTACTGCTTTTGGTAAGTTTCTAGTACTTTGAATTAAGAATGTTTTCAGCTGTGAAGCATTATACACATCTTCTCTGAAAAAAGAGAGAATGATAAATGCGACATGCAACCCCCACTTCATAAATACTGTAAATATTTTGTAAATACTCTAGCTGGTTTCTAATTGTAAGAAGGGCGCCTCCCCTTGCTGAGAGGAGAGATTGAATCTCACATAGTTGTGGCTGAAGTCCTAGTTGTGTAATCTATTGAAAAAGCTGACTACATAATTTTCACCCAACACAGACAAAGTCCTATTCATGGAGTTCCTGAGACAGGCCCACGATGTTCACTCTTTTCTTCGCAATCGGCACAAGCAAGCATTCACCTATCCTTTTGGATTGGGTATTTTCAAATGTAAGACAGTTGTTGATTGCAAGTTGATGAGCAACGGGTTGTCAAAACTCCATCTCAAGTATTTCACTAAGAAGCACTCCTATGATCCTCTAGGTCACTATGCAACTCAGTTGGAGCAAAGTCAGTCACATAGGCCAGCACTTGAGGACTTTTGGGCCAACTGTGAAGATGAATTTGAAGTGCGCCAACATCACTACTGCAAGCTTACTCTTCCTTAGCTTGTTGATTTCTTATCAGAAGACATTGAGGTTTTGTCAGATGATGACAGAGAGATGTTGCTTAGCACATTCATCGAAGATCAAGTTGCTTGCCAGCCACTTCGCCAACCGGATTGGTACGCCAAAGAGAGTACTTCAGTGGAGCTGCCAAGAGGGGTTATCAAGACTAGCATGTATTTCTTAAGCAGCAAGAGAAGGCGAAAACCAAATTCAGTTGCAAAGCCGCCAGTGGTGTTTTCTTCACTACCTTCTACATCAAGGTCGAGACCTCAAGTTAAGGTTATAATGCATCCACCTAAAGATGTCAAAGTTAGTGGAAACAAGAAGCGAAGGAGCACTAGTAAGCGAAAGCAGATCGAGAAGGCATCGGAAGTTCCAGTAGAGCCAGTGATACAAGTTGAAGTCGGGTCTTAATCTCCTGGTTCACCGTTTTCTCCACAGTCACCTCCCATTGATATTGACTCAGAGTCAGAATTGTCGGTTCGTGAAACTTCAGTATCAGTTGATCCACCAGAGGTTGACACAGCAGCAACAGTTTCTCCTCAAGAAGTTGACATTGATCACTCGTGTTGGCTTGAGAGGACTTTGGGAAGAAGAAGGCGAAAGCCTTCATATCAGCTTGATCTATCTGAGTTTGGCAATCCCTATCAGGATAAGTCAAACAAGAAGAGCAAAAAGCAGGTGCACATAGAGAAAACTCCTAAAGCAGAGATCATTGTTGAAGTTGCTACACCACCAGAGGGCAAGAATCTGGATGAAGTTGAAGTTGGTGATTTCACCTTCGTCAAAGCTAATCTTGGCAAGAGCACTCGACACATGGACGTGAGCCTCTTTGAGGTTGCTCCAAGTAATCTTGAAGAGCAAATCATGAAGGACGGAGAAGATAAGGCAGCCCTCAAGGCTAAGAATAAGTAGCTACGGCAGTACATTTCGGATCTTCATGGAACCTCGAATGTTGCAGCCATTCTCCCACAGCTTTGAGAGACACCTGCAGATCAACAAAAAGTGGGTTGGTTAGTCAATCATGGCAAGCTCTTGGATAATTGGATTGAGGATTTCATTATTACAGGCAGATACCTTCTCACAGAGTTGTATCAGTTGAGGTACATTGCACATGATCTTCGTCAAGGAATCCAGCGGCTTGAATTGACTATGGCAGAGAGCAAACCGAAGGACTTGATTCTTATTTCTCAATTGGCAGTTGCATACAACGCCGTTGTAGCAGATCAGGATAAAAGGAAGCTTTTCGCTTGGAGCGAACAACACCTCTTCAGGGTGGAAACATATGAAAGAATCTCTACAAAGCTGGATGCAATCAAAGAAGATGTCGCCAGTGCACTCAAACTTGTAAGCGGATTCGTCACTCAGATCCCATGCCATTATCTTCATGAAGATGGTACATACGTTGATCTCAAGGCTGTGCAAACTGAGTTTCAGAATTTGGTGCATGACGGTCTTGATGGTGATCCTGTGGCGGCCAAGTTGAATCACTTCTCGATGATGTCAACAAGCTTTGACAAGTTAGTTGAAGAAGTCAAAGAGTGCTAGAAGATGATCAAGGATGGAGAGAAGGAGTTGAGCAGACAATTTGTCATTGTGGATAGTGTCAGAGTACCAGAAGATGAGACAGTTAACGAATTCATGGAGGAGGTGATAGCCCATGACAGCTTGGAGTAGACAGATAGATGGATCTCCAGTTATTCCCGATGATAGAATCATAAGCAGTAGTCAACTCAACGTCATTCCTGAGTTCTGATTGCTGATTTCATGCACGCTTATCTCATCTTCGGGATATCTTTTGGAGGAGGTCGGACCTTCAATTAGGATCCAGTTAACTGATGTTAGTTATCAGTTGATTTTCATTTCAATAAGGACTTGCATGTTGCACACGTCCATTTTAGTTTAGTTTAGTTCAGTCAACTGATGGTAGTTTTCTAGTTAACTGATTAGTTGCTTACAGTTCGACTAAGAGAATAAACTCTTGCATGCTTGCAAGACTGAGTGTAAACTCAAGGAGATTTTAGGGTTCCCTACTCCTTGAAGTTCTATAAATAAGAGCACCCTTGCTCATTTGTAATTAACTTTTGCTCATAATAGCAAATTCTTGCGCCACCTTGCTGTGCAATATTGCTATTCAATATTTGTTCACATTGTAATTAGAACTTTTGTTGTGATAATAAATTGTTGAGCCACCTTGTCGTGCAATATTGTTATTTTGTATCTGTTCACTTAGTTAAATATAATGTTGGTTTGATCATTCATTGTGTGCGTGTCTCATTATGCAATTTGTTGTCCCAATTTTAATCTTGTTGTGATTAATAAGCTTGTTTCATATCTACACCTCGGATAGGAGTCCCTCATCCTTGGGAATTTAGAAATAAAGTTTATCGTGTGATGTTGTGATTAATAATCTTTGTTTCATATCTACACCTCAGATAGGAGTCCCTCCTCCTTGGGAATTTAGAAGTGGAGATTGTCATTTAAGTGTTGTTTCCAGTAAGTTACTTTCAGCCTACACTTTGGATAGGTGTCCCGCCTCCTTAGGAATCCTGAGAGCTAATTTACCGTTTGATGTTGATTCCAATAACCTTTCTTTCAGCCTAAGCCTCGGATAGGTGTCCCGCCTCCTTGGAAATCCTAACTTAAAGTTTATCGTATACCAATTCCTTGCTCCTAAATCCTCATGCTTTGTTTCTCTCGAGGAAATAGGATAGTTTAAGCATTAAGTTAGTTGTAGTTAAGATCTACAAAACCAGAGAAAAACCTTAGCTGCAATGTGTTTGGTTTCTTAACCTTGTGCCTCTTCCAGCTGAGTCAAAAAGATAGGATTTAGAATAATTTACTTTTTCACGCATATTAGCAAAAGAGGGAGCTTCCCCTCCTAATTTGAAGAGCATTCATTACACACTATGCATAGTTGTTCGTTGCCAATATGCACTCCAGAGGTGCGAATTGTCACACCAACAAAACGGAGGCCATTTTCAGTGTTCTTCATATTTCCAAGTTCATGTTGCATAGAGGGACATTTTTGCTGAGAACATAACTCCAGGCATCAACATTCAAAGGCAGCAGTTCATATCTCCAACATTTTCCCCCAATTTTTTCTACTTCTGTCTTAGGTTTTCTTGCATGTCCAAGCAAACTCCATTTTTTCACAAATCTAACCTTTTGAGTTCATCCAGCACAACATTGGCCACAAAACCCACGTGCCAAAATTTTTCAAAAAAATTGCCCCGCTGCCCCCATATTTTAGGGTTTTTGCAAAAAGTCACCTTTTTCAGAAACTAACAAAATGGGTTTGCTTAGCACAAAGGTGCCTACAAAACCCATGTGTTAGAATTTTTCGGGAAAAAATTGTTGCCTGCTTCTTCCTCTGAGGGGTTGTTGCATGTCCAAGAAAAAGTCATCTTTTCGAAAATCTGACATTCTAGGTTCGTTCAAAAAGATATTCTCAACAAAACCCATGTCTCAAAAAAATTTGTAAAAACTACCCCTCGACGAAGCTATTTTTAGCCTCTGCAGAAAAAGTTGTTCAAATAGTGTCGTGTGCCTAGTCATTCTTCCAGATTTTTAGAATGCAATTCTCTCAAGTTGAATTCAAGACCAAATCGGTCTTGCTTCATGATTTCCTGAAGACGGCTGACAGCGATTTGCATCGAGCACACCCAGAAGTTGATTTGGACAAGCTAAATGGCGTAGATCACACCACAGTGCAAAATATTGAGCAATCTGGGTTGCTTGAGGCAGCCTCATTTCCCATCTCAGCACAGAGCATCGAATTTGTAATCGCAGGTGTAAAGCATTACAACCCCACCTCGCGAGAAATCCAGTCAGCTAATGGGCGAACAATTTGCAGTCTCAAGCCAAAGGATATCGAGAGATGTTTTGCTATTCCACCTTATGCAAACAACTTGGTCATATCCATGGAGGAGTGTGAAAGGGCGTTCAACACGCCAAAGGAAAAATGTCAGAAAAGAATGGCAGAAAGGTGGCTTAACAAGAAAAGAAACAGCTTGCCAAAGAATGTGGGACGTGGAGAATTCAGAGATGAGTACGCAATTATGATCACTCTACTCAACCGTGTCACCGGTCAAGCAGAAGCAAACAAGTTTTAGCCATGGATGTATTACATCATGTCTCAACTTGTCAACAGCAAAGAATACTATGATTGGCCTGCCTTGATCAGCGACATTCTCCACAACCAGATGACTGGTTTCTTCAAAGGCCACGAATTCCATATGGGTTCATACCTTGTATATCTGATAGCCTTCCAAGGCCAGTTTAGACAGTTGAATACTGTAGGAACTCTGGGTGTGTAGAAGGTTCATCAACATTTCTCGCAACCTGAATTTTCACTGTCAGAACAACACTTCAAGTGAGTGAATGACCAATTCCTGATGCACACAATGAGGGACCTTGATCACGAGTTACATGTACACATTTCACCAGAAGCCAAATTGGAAATGGTAGATTGGGTCGATTGGTTCATCCAATTCCCCACGTTTACCTACATTCGTGTATATAGTTACTCAAGTCATCCATCCATGTTACCCCGTTATCCATCGGATAAGGTGGTATTCATGGAATTTCTACGACAATTGCACAAAGTCCACACCTTTCTGCACAATAAACGCAAGACAGCTGCCAACTTCCCTTTTCAGATGGGTATATATAGGTGCAGATCAGCAGCTGACGCCAAGGCTATGAGCCATGAGATGACGAAACTTAATCTTAGGTTTCTCATTGAAAGGTGTTCCTATGATCCTTGGGGTCACTTGGCAGCTCGCCTTGGCCACCATTCTTCACATAAACCTTCCATGGAGGACCATTGGTTTAGCTGTGAAGACGAGTTCAAAGTGTGCAAGCACAATTACAACAAATTCACTCTTCCACAGATCGTTGATTTCTTGTCAGAGGATGTGGAAGGTTTATCAGATGACAATGGGTAAGTCATACTTCCCACATATTTCAGAGACCAAATCGACTCGCAGCCACTTCGATCCGTTGATTGGTATGCCAAGGAAAGCACATCCATTGAGGAAAGGACAAGCAAGGTTGTAAGGAACAGCTATGAGATTGATATAAATGTAGTGGTATACCAGAATAAATCAAGGAACAAATGGTAGGAATTTTCTTTAGGATCCCGTTCACCACAAATCTCATGATGGATATGACATCTCAATATGAAATTACTTTCAAACTATGGCTATAGGAGGCAAATTCTACATGTATGCTCTTACTAAAGATGGTGGTTATCTGACTTCATTTGAAGTTGACAATCTAACTCCATTTGAAGTTAATGGGAACAAACCCAAAATTGTGCCAAACAGATTCTTAGGCAACACTTAGAATACCGTACAACATGAATGACCATTTGAAGGAAAAAATTAAATAAAAAAAGTAAAAAATCTTAGGTGTCAAAGGCCATGGATCTGTACAGGTGATGTAGTTTGAGATGATTGCCATAAAAAGATAAACATGTGAGAAGAATACTGTATTTGAAGGCAATTCAATAAATTGTCACTATATCCCAAAAAAAATTAGAACATAAATATCTTCAATATTTTGCAAGGTTGGTGCAGGTCCCATCCTTCAACCCCCAAAATACAATGAGATTTTAATATGATACAGAAACCCATCTCTAAAGCCATTATTAAATTTTCACAAATTTCAAAGTTGTCAATGCATCTGCTAATCATTTTTCATAATGATAATATTTATGAACTGAATACCAGGTCACTTTTACTTAACACTTGAATCTGTATCAAAAACTATTCCCCATGAACTAGTATTAACTGTTCAAGAAGCCGTTACTGTTGAAAGACAAGATTCACCTAGTTGTACCAACCAAAACAGGACGACCCAGCCTGTACATGAATTCTACTTCTTCTCTCACTTTCTCCCATTTGCCACATGCAGTCTGAGAAAAATCCATAGAATACAAGCTATATCAGTTAAAATGGATGAAGACTTTTAAACACAGCAATCATATATAATTACTTTAAAGTACAAACTTTGCCAAATACATACAGCAAAAACTTGAAGAGGTAAATCCTTGCGAATATTAGTCAAGTTTGTGGGCACTTCAACAACGGGCATCTGATAAATTTTTAAAAATTCCTTCTCCTGAAGGACAGGCTCCAAGGTTAATCAATAATAACAAATACAAGAAAATTGGAAGTCTTAACAAATATCAGAAAAGAAAACACACGCTAACAGGAATTTGTTAGAATCTTGAGACATGTTCAAATGCCTACTTCTGTTTTAGCAGTTCCAGTCATGCCAGATAGCTTAGGATATAGCTTGAACAATGATTGATAGGTTATTTGTGCAACAACCGACGTATCTGGCTGACAAATTTAAAGTGAAAAATGAGTTGCATGTTGACCATAATTCATTTTTGCTTCCTAATGAGCAGAAAGGAAATAAATTCAAGAACAAATCACATCCAGACATACATGTATGTCCACGCCTTCCTTAGCCTCTACCGACTGATGAATCCCATCTGACCATCTCCTTCTCTCTTCAACTCTTCCAGTTAGCTGTAATCAAAAAAACAACATAGCCAGAATCTCCATTCAAAACATAAACATTGAAAGATATCATGGTATTGATTTAAGCAAATATAATGAGGCTCAAACTCTCTCTTTACATAATGAATTCAATTGGACTAGAAAGTTTATGAAATCACAACACTGAATTATGCTTACTGTCATCTGACTGTTTTCTTTTTTATTCCACTCTTAAATATGATTTGTATAGGTAACATATCAGACATTTTCTTACGGTACTGTAAATAAATAAGCAAATCGGATATTATGGAATTATGTCTTGCAGGTATGATTAGTGATTTAATTGCTGTAAGTAGACTTAATTTAATTTAGAGTTGATATCAGATGTTGCATGTTAGTGGGTCTAGCAATAGTCTTGAGGGTCAGATTCAGACTCATCTAAAAATCTTGACCAAAACTTGGCAATTTTTGGAAAATTATAATCTAAAAAAAAAAAAAAGTTTAAATGCTTTTTTATGAAACTGTTTCCCTGTTTTGATTGTCAGATTTGCTTGGGTCTGACAACCAAAAATCAAGAATTCAAGTCTGTGAATCAAGGCTGCAGATTTAGCAAGAGTGACTCAAATTAGATTCATGATTACTCGCCAAGGCTCACTAAATCACCACACCTTTCCAGTTTCCACCAATCAACATATTGAGAGAGCCTTCTCTCATTCTCCATGTCTTTCTTTGCACGGGTATCTAAAAACACTGCACATTACAGTATGTTCATAATGATGACAATACCATTTCAAGTTATCTTGTCATATTTGTGATTATGTTCTTGCTGATCTCAACTATGTTATAGTATTGTGCTATACATATTTTATATTGCTTGTTGTCCAAGATGGTTTTATTTATTGATTTAATACACTACATTTTTATGGTTGTTGCCTCCCAAATTTTAGTTCACATTCACTTCAAAGCCAAGCAGATTAGGATGTCAGTGTAGTCATTTACCCGCTATATCACTTAAGCTTACTTAGGTAGTTGGGTTATCTTAAGTTAGTACTATTAGTTATTTTTTATTTTTAGTAATTAGGAAATTAAAAAAAGTAAGCTGCTATGCAACCCAACCAATCAGAGTTAACCTTTAATCCTGCCAATGACAATATAGGGTGATGTAATATGGCATATAGTATTATTTTTAGGGTTACTTTAGATTTCTACAAATAAGAACCTTTTCGTTTTAGAATTCAGAAGTATAAGAAGGTGAGAATGAGAATATGAGAGTCAACATCCATGAAACATTTTATCGAATTGTCTCTATGAGAAGATCTTATGAAAGGAGCTTACTGATGTAACGTTATCATGTTGCTTTCCTTAAGTTTATTTGACTACCGTTTTATAACATTTGGTTTGAGTTAATAGTGATTTTTTGCATTGATATAATCCTAGGCCCTTTTCTAAGTAGGTTGAGTTACTGTATTTCTAGCATGGCACAAGAGTCCATGATTATTCGTTTAGTTCTGAGTACCTTAGGTACCTTATTGATTTCTACATCTCTCTTTCTGATTTTCCTGCAAAACCTTGGTTTCCTCCTCTCCTCTCTTTTTTTCCAATTTCTGTTAAAACTGCTTTTCATTAGCAAAAATTTGGTTCTGGGTATGTTGAAGAACAATTAGGGGCATCTTCTTTGAATTGCGATTTATGAAAAAATCCAAAATCTGAGAGTTCTTGAAAAAAATTGCAGTTCAGGGCTTGTTCTTTTTTCCCTTCCTTCTCTTTAATGCTGCTTTTAGAAACTACAGGGCAAATTTCCAATTTAAGGGTTTTCTCTAATTCAACTAGTTCAGCTACAGAAAAAAAAAAATTGGACAAAATCTTAATAGGATCAGCCAAACCCCAAAAACCAAGCCCAACTGCCTTAGCAGCCCCTTTTAGGGCATCAGCCACCCTTTTTAGAGTATCAACCACCCCTGGTTAGAAGGTGATGACCCCATTTAGGGCATAGGCCACTCCTTCTAGGGTCTGCTGGCCCTTTTAACGGTGCTAACTAGACCAAAAGAGATCCAAATGTTCAGTCTAGACCAGCCATCAACCTTAAATTTAGTCCCCACTACCTTAAATTTTCAAAGATCCCAACTCACCAACCTAACCATCCTCCTAGGCTGTTTGACCCCTTCCATGTTTGTCATGTGGACCTGTTATTCTAAAACTTAAAGACATCGATTAGACATTACTGCATTTAGACTTGTTCTAAACAAGTGTATGGATCTGGTGTGAAAAGAGGCCGCCCCCACAGAAGAAATTTTTCAAAGTGCTGTGCAGCAACTCCAAACTCAAGATTTGTTCTCAAATCAGCTTTATATTGTTAAAAAATTGTATGTTTCCTTTTTTCACCAAATATTTGCAAAAAGACAAAAACTGTTGTAATACTTCATCATTATAAGCAATTATGGGGGGGAAGGAAAATCTGTTGTAATCACACTATTCTATAAAATGTTAACTTTGGTGGAGGATAAATCTTTATAAGGTCTTTTTAAGGGCCTTCCTTTTTGTGTGAGTAAAACTGGGCAGACCTTGTTACTATTTTTTAGTGTGCATTGATATTTGCATATGAAATGGCACATTCCTATCCTACAATTATACTAGATCAAACAAACTACCTTTCATGGAGAGCATATATGGAGACCTATTTCAGTCAAGATCTCTATCCCTATCATAAATTCCACAGCCAATCAGTTCAAATAAGCACAATAACTGGCTCCATAACTATGGGATTGTTTATGATCACACTTGCCTTTCACTTACTATGGACTTAAACATTCCATTGAGGACACTGTAATGTCCCCTTCTCATCAGTGACCAGCATTGGCATTCTTCAGTCTATTCCGGAACCCGTAGACTCGAATGAGGTGGAAATTAGGGTTTCATGGGCTTGGCTTTTGTAGCATTTCATTTTATTTACTATTTTTAGTAAATGATAGTTGTGGCAGTATGCAGTTGGTTGTCTTCAGTCATCACTTCAGTTGAGCATGTTATTGGTTGTTTCAATATCTTCCTCTCAAGCCTTAATTGTTGAAATTTACTAAGTATTGGCATAAGTGTTATATTTTTCAATTGACCACCCCTTGGCCTAAGGATACAACTTGCAAGTTGTTTTAAAAAGGGGACTTGAAGGGTACGCCTTGTCATAAGGTGATATTAATATTTTATATTTTTGAATTTATTGCTTGGAGGAAAGTGGACGCCACTTTATGAGGAATATTATTTTATGAAATTTGAAAATAAGGAGAATTCAAATAGTTGTCTTTTGGCGTACCATTGAGGAAGTTGAAGAGTTTCTCAATTCTTATAAAATGAAGACATGACTCCAGCATTTGGTATCCATCAATTACCTTACTGTTATGCTGTCAAAATGACTATGGACATTTTGCTATTGCTTCGAGGATGCTACCTCCTAGCCCCTTCCCAATTTCGTGTTTGAAATATAACACCTAGTTGGAACATTGCTGCTTCTCACAACAGACTAGCAGATTGAGCAATAAAGGTTGATAATTTTGGTGAATTCTACAGTTTTGAAGTTCCTGGTTTTTACACAGCTGAAGCTGAGTTTTGTTCATAACTTCTAAAGCGAATTTTATTCTGTTCTGGGTACTTTGGCCATGCATTAGTCAACTGAAGGCGCCACCTTTCACAAAATTTGGGAATTTATTTCCAAGTATTCAATTTTATATTGCAAAATCGATTTTCCTCAAGGGCCGTACCATTTAATGATGTCTTGGGATTCGTGTCAAATAAAGTGGAGACTTTGATTGCTGTTTCTGGATTCTAACTTGGGTGCCAGACTTGTAAGGTGCATTTGCAACTCGTTTCACGCCATTCGGAGGAGATTTGAGTGAGTTATGATAATTTACTTGATTCTCACAGTTGCAGATTGTAATTTCCAGTTTACTGTTTTTACATCAGATTGTTGAAGTTCTGATTTCTGATTTATTAGCAGCTGTTAGAGGGTTAAAATATCATTGAAAATCATCTCTTAATCTTGTGTATGAAGAATTCTATATTTCCTATGTAATTTGCAGCTTATTCCACATTGTACAAACTGTAAACAGTAGTACTGTTCCAGTTTAATTTGCTGCAATTTCTTTCTGTTTCTTCTCACATAAGTCCCCTGGATGGTTTACCGCCAGTGAGGTTAATTTAATTGTAATATCTCATACCCACTCATAGTGGTGAATCCCCACAGCATTGTGGATGCCCGCCGCAGCGGATGAATTGCTTTATTTGTAATCTTTTCCCCCCACTGTTTGGTGGTAGCGTGGAATTGTTCTCTCATGGCTGGTTATCCGCCTAATAGTTCATAATTTCAATTTCTTAAACTCCGTCATATGTTAGCACCTCGCCCTCAGTGGGATCTTGAGTGCACATTCTTGACGTTGAGTAGTTCTTCTATTCAAGTTCAGTTTCTTCAGTTTAAGTTCAGTATCTTCCATTCAAGTTCAGATTTGTATTTGAGGCTAACGCTAATCCAATTATCCATTGCTGGTTATTTTGTGTTTATTCCTTCAAAAAAATTGGTTAGCATATTTCAGTGGTATCAGAGCAGAAGACCCTGCCATCCTGTGGCTGATTGCAGTAGTTAACTGATGAGTGACAGAGACACTAGGCCATACACTAGAAGTCAGGCCAGAAATCAGCATCAGTTTCCACCCGTTCCAGAGGCAGATACCTTCTCAGAAGTTCTAAGAGACCTTGGTAAAACAGTGGAAGGTTCAGATAATTCAGTGGAAGTGGTTGATCACACAACTATCATAATGTCAGATTCAGTAAGAAGAGATAATGAAGAGAGGGATAGAGTGGAGAAAAAGTTTGACGGAATGATAGATATGATGTCCCGTTTGTTATCCAAGTTGGATCAGCAAGCAGCTCAGAGTATTATTCAGCCCCAAAATAACTCAGCTGGAGAAAATAGTGGAGTGAATGGAAATAATAATAGTGGCAGTCCTGAGGTGAATACTAGAGATAGAATTGTAGGTCAGCATACTACAATTCATAGTGGGTCATCCTCTAGACCCCTCTTTCCTGTTTTCACACCAAGGGAAGAGCAACAACCAGTTGAGGCTACTCCAAACTTTGCTGATGATGCTCGTCAAGCCTATATGGAGTATGTGTCTTTACCTCTTGACTTGAGAGGAGCATGGACCTTTGATCAATTCATGAATCAAAGGAGTCGGAGAAATGGTGGTAGGAATGATCAACGTCCTCCTGCAGGCCCTAGAAATGATTTTTACCAAGCATTGGGAAAGATCACTATGGAACATTTTGATGGTGGTAACAAGTGTACAGCCAGGTCATGGGTGCAAAAGTTAGATAACTACCTCTCTCTTAGACCTATGCCGGAAGAAGATGCTATCAAATTTGCTACCTTGCACTTAGATGGCATAGCTCATGAATGGTGGACTCACGGTTTGGTCACCCTTGGCCATAACCTTATTCGCACTTATGGAGAGTTTACAAATAAGCTGATTGAGAGATTTGACACCAAAGATCCGGAATTGAAGTTTAGAGAATTGGCACAGTTGAAACAGCAAGGATCTTTAGAAAGTTATGTGGCTGATTTTCAGAGGTTGTCAGTAATGGTGCCCAACATTACTGAAAGAAGACTTGTAGTCCTTTTTGCTAAGGTTTAATGGAGCCATTGAAGGGTTGGGTCAAAGCATTTGATCCTCTAACATTGGATGAAGCTATCAAGAAAGCTAGGAGCATGGAATTGGCAGCCCCAAGACCTAAATTTCACTCAAAATCATTCAGCCATAAGAAGGATAAAAAGCCATCTTCAAATCTGCCCAAAAAGTTTCCACCAAGGCTGTCCGAAGAGCTCAAAGAACAGCTTAGAAAGGATGGAGTTTGCTTCACTTGTCGTGAGCCTTGGGTGAAAGGCCACCGTTGCTATGGAAGAGGCAAAGTTGTTCGAATGGAGGGCTATTCTGATTATGGATCAGAATCTGATTCGTCTGATCAGCAATACGAATCAGCAAGTAGTGAAGGTGAAGAAGTTCAAGAAGACAAGTCCGAAGAGGTTGGAGATAGTAGTGCTTTTGCACAACTATCCAGTTTTCAAAAGAATGAATCTTTTAGGGTTCATGGAGTTGTAAATTCACAAAGGATAGTTGCCCTAATTGATACTGGAGCAACTCACAATTTTATTGATGAAGGGCTAGTTGCTAGAAAAGGTTTAAAGACTGAAGATTTTGATGGTTTCAAAGTAATGGTTGCTGATGGTTTCACTATGTCTTGCACAAGGAGAATTCCTAATCTATCTTTGCAATTAGGGAATCATGAAATTAAGGATGATTTTTATGTGGTGGGTATAGGAGACACTGATGTTGTGTTGGGCATACAATGGCTGCGATCTCTTGGTGAGATCACATTGAATTTGCAAACCATGGAGCTGAAATTTCAGTCTAATGGAAGGAAGGTTGTTTTAAGAGGGATGTCAAATGGAGGCCCTCGAATTGTTTCTTTGAAAAGGATGGAAAGGCTGATCCGCCATGATCAAGTTGAATGGGCTGCTGAATGTATGGTTTTACCAGCTGATCCGGTTGAGGAAAAAAGGCAATATCATCCTGATATTCAAGCCTTACTTTCAAAGAAAAGTAAAGTCTTTGGAAGCTTACCTCCTGGAAGACCTCCTGAAAGAGGTTCTGAGCATGTGATTGAGTTAGAAGAAGGAGCAAAACCAGTCATTACTACACCTTACCGCTATCCAAAGAGGCAGAAAGATGAAATTGAAAAAGCCATCAAGGAGCTGTTGGAAAGTGGTTTTATTAGACCAAGCAAGAGTCCATTTGCTTCAGCAGTAGTGCTGGTCAAAAAGAAAGATGGAACAATGCGTATGTGTGTTGACTATCGCGCATTAAATCAGAAAACCATCAAGAATAGATATCCTATCCCTAGGATTGATGAGCTTATTGATGAGCTCCATGGGGCAATGTTCTTCTCAAAGATTGATCTTAGTTCGGGCTATCACCAAATCAGAATGAGGGAGGATGATATAGAAAAAACAGCGTTTAGATGCCACTTTGGGCATTTTGAACTTCTTGTCATGCCTTTTGGTTTGACAAATGCTCCAGCCACATTCCAATCTTGTATGAACAAGATTTTTAGACAGCAGTTGAGGAAGTTTGTGCTCATCTTCTTCGACGATATTCTCATATTCAATAAGTCATGGGAAGAGCATCTTAAGCATTTGGAAGAAGTGCTTACCATTTTAGAGGCGGAATGTCTATTCGCCAAAGAATCTAAGTGTGAGTTTGGAATGGAAGAACTTTTATACCTTGGCCACATTATCAGTTCAAAGGGGGTGAAAGTGGATCCAGAAAAGATAAGGGCCATTCTTGATTGGCCAACTCCAAAGAACATTTCCCATTTGAGAGGGTTTTTAGGGTTATGTGGATTCTATAGAAGATTTGTAAAAGGTTATTCTCATCAAGCAGCACCCTTGACAGATCTTACTAAGAAAGGAGCTTTTCTTTGGACTAAGCAAGCACAAGAGGTTTTTGATAAGTTTAAACAAATCATGAGTTCGTGTCCTGTGTTGGCACTTCCGGATTTTTCAAAACCTTTTGAATTACAATGTGATGCTTCAGGAGAAGGAGTTGGAGCTGTCCTAATGCAAGACAAACATCCTATTGTCTTCGAGAGCAGAAAATTGAGAGGGGCAGAAAAAACTTACTCTATTTATGACAAAGAGATGCTTGCCATCATGCATGCTTTGTCTAAATTCCGTCAATACTTGGTGGGAAGTAAATTTGTTGTTAAGACTGATCACAACAGTCTTAAACATTTTATGCGCCAAAAGGAATTGAATGAAAGGCAGCAAAAATGGGTAAGTAAACTCCAAGCATATGACTTTGACATTGAATATGTCAAAGGAAAAAATAATATAGTTGCTGATGCACTTTCTAGAAGGCCTCATTTGCAGTCAATTTGTGAGTTATCAGCAGATTGGAAAGAATTAATTGCTGCTGATTATGTTAAAAATCAGTTTGCAACCAGCTTGTTAGAAGGTCAATTGGTTGATGAAAGGTATAAGTTGGTTGATGGATTAATTTATTATAAAGATAGAATCTTTTTAGTACAAGAATCTAAGCTTAAGAAAAAGATTCTACAATCTTTTCATGATGTTCCCCTTGCTGGTCATCAAGGGATTTTCAAGACTTACAAGCAGATTCGTGAACGATTCACTTGGAAAGGTTTGAAAGATGAAGTCTTGAATTACATTAGAGAGTGTCCTATTTGTCAAAGGAATAAAAATGAACACTCTTTTCCTGCTGGTTTACTTCAGCCCTTGCCTATTCCAAATCAGAAGTGGGAAAGTATTGCCATGGACTTTATCACGGGGTTGCCCAAGGTGCAAGGACGTGACTGTATATTTGTTGTGGTTGATAGACTAACGAAATTTGCTCATTTCTTTGCTGTTACCACTTCATTTACAGCAGCTCAAGTGGCTGAGTTGTTTTTTAGAGAGGTGTTCCGTTTGCATGGGTTGCCTAAAACAATTGTCAGTGATAGGGACAGCAAGTTCCTAAGTGTTTTTTGGCAGGAGATCTTCAGATTGAGTGGGACAGTGCTTACTCCAAGCACAAGTTATCACCCACAAACAGATGGGCAATCAGAAATTGTTAACAAGTGGTTAGAGGGCTACCTAAGGAACTATGTTTCAGGACAGCAGCGAGCTTGGATTAAATGGCTTCATTTAGGAGAGTATTGTTACAACTCTTCTTATCACATGTCAATTAAGATGTCTCCTTTTAAGGCACTTTATGGTTATGAGGCTACTAACTTTGTTGATTTAGTGTTTGGTGATAGTAGAGCCCCACAAGCACTGGATATGTTACAACAAAGCCAAGACATCTTGAAAACTCTTAAGGAAAATCTGCAACAAGCTCAAAATCAGCAGAAGTTATACGCTGATCAGCAGCGTGTGGAAAGGTCTTTTGAAGTTGGGGACATGGTCTATTTGAGGCTTCAGCCATATAGACAATCTTCTCTCAAGAAGAGTGGTGCAGAAAAGTTGAAGCCACGCTTTTATGGTCCTTTCAAAATCACCAAAAGGATTGGTGAAGTTGCTTATGAGTTGGAACTTCCAGCTGAAAGCAAAATACATAATGTTTTTCATGTGTCTCGCCTCAAGAAGGCAATTGGACACAATGTGGTGGCTACATCAGAATTACCTCCATTGGATGAGGAAGGTCATTTAGTGTTGATTCCAGAAGAGATCCTTGACACTAGAGAACGTTCTTTGAGAAGAAGGACAATCAAAGAATATTTGGTTAGATGGAGGAATTTGCCTATTGAAGATGCTACGTGGGAAGGTGAACAGATTTTGTTGCATCCATCTTTGCAGTTGCTTGGGGACAAGCAATTTCGAGGAGGGCGGACTGTAATGTCCCCTTCTCATCAGTGATCAGCATTGGCATTCTTCAGTCTATTCCGGAACCCGTAGACTGGAATGAGGTGGAAATTAGGGTTTCATGGGCTTGGCTTTTGTAGCATTTCATTTTATTTACTATTTTTAGTAAATGATAGTTGTGGCAGTATGCAGTTGGTTGTCTTCAGTCATCACTTCAGTTGAGCATGTTATTGGTTGTTTCAATATCTTCCTCTCAAGCCTTAATTGTTGAAATTTACTAAGTATTGGCATAAGTGTTATATTTTTCAATTGACCACCCCTTGGCCTAAGGATACAACTTGCAAGTTGTTTTAAAAAGGGGACTTGAAGGGTACGCCTTGTCATAAGGTGATATTAATATTTTATATTTTTGAATTTATTGCTTGGAGGAAAGTGGACGCCACTTTATGAGGAATATTATTTTATGAAATTTGAAAATAAGGAGAATTCAAATAGTTGTCTTTTGGCGTACCATTGAGGAAGTTGAAGAGTTTCTCAATTCTTATAAAATGAAGACATGACTCCAGCATTTGGTATCCATCAATTACCTTACTGTTATGCTGTCAAAATGACTATGGACATTTTGCTATTGCTTCGAGGATGCTACCTCCTAGCCCCTTCCCAATTTCGTGTTTGAAATATAACACCTAGTTGGAACATTGCTGCTTCTCACAACAGACTAGCAGATTGAGCAATAAAGGTTGATAATTTTGGTGAATTCTACAGTTTTGAAGTTCCTGGTTTTTACACAGCTGAAGCTGAGTTTTGTTCATAACTTCTAAAGCGAATTTTATTCTGTTCTGGGTACTTTGGCCATGCATTAGTCAACTGAAGGCGCCACCTTTCACAAAATTTGGGAATTTATTTCCAAGTATTCAATTTTATATTGCAAAATCGATTTTCCTCAAGGGCCGTACCATTTAATGATGTCTTGGGATTCGTGCCAAATAAAGTGGAGACTTTGATTGCTGTTTCTGGATTCTAACTTGGGCGCCAGACTTGTAAGGTGCATTTGCAACTCGTTTCACGCCATTCGGAGGAGATTTGAGTGAGTTATGATAATTTACTTGATTCTCACAGTTGCAGATTGTAATTTCCAGTTTACTGTTTTTACATCAGATTGTTGAAGTTCTGATTTCTGATTTATTAGCAGCTGTTAGAGGGTTAAAATATCATTGAAAATCATCTCTTAATCTTGTGTATGAAGAATTCTATATTTCCTATGTAATTTGCAGCTTATTCCACATTGTACAAACTGTAAACAGTAGTACTGTTCCAGTTTAATTTGCTGCAATTTCTTTCTGTTTCTTCTCACATAAGTCCCCTGGATGGTTTACCGCCAGTGAGGTTAATTTAATTGTAATATCTCATACCCACTCATAGTGGTGAATCCCCACAGCATTGTGGATGCCCGCCGCAGCGGATGAATTGCTTTATTTGTAATCTTTTCCCCCCACTGTTTGGTGGTAGCGTGGAATTGTTCTCTCATGGCTGGTTATCCACCTAATAGTTCATAATTTCAATTTCTTAAACTCCGTCATATGTTAGCACCTCGCCCTGAGTGGGATCTTGAGTGCACATTCTTGACGTTGAGTAGTTCTTCTATTCAAGTTCAGTTTCTTCAATTTAAGTTCAGTATCTTCCATTCAAGTTCAGATTTGTATTTGAGGCTAACGCTAATCCAATTATCCATTGCTGGTTATTTTGTGTTTATTCCTTCAAAAAAATTGGTTAGCATATTTCAGACACCTAGTAGCTTATACTACCTAGCCAACCCTTTTGTGATTATTTGGTGATATCTTATTATTTCTTGATAATATTTTTAGTTTACATTGATATTTGCATATAAAATGGGACATTCCTTTGCTAAAAATATATTGGATCAAATAAACTACCTCTCATGGAGAGCATACATGGAAACCTATTTCAGTCAAGAAGGCCTAGGGTTTGGGCTTGCTCTCACCACCACTGGAGGTGACTAGGGTTTGGATATTTCTACACATCAATTCTACAAGGAAGAAGCTAGGGTTTGGCGAATTGTGGGTGGTTTTGTATGCTCCAGCTTGCTGTTTTTTGTAATATCAGACCTGCAACTTTCATAACAGCAAATGGGTATGCTTCCATTGTGTTTCAAACGCTAAATATTGATTTGCGTTGTTGTTAGTTTATAAAATCTCTCTTATAAATAAGTTAGCTTAGTTATTTGCTTTTTATGCATCTCCTTTCAAACAAAATAAAAAACAAAAAAGAGCAAACACAGAAAGAAACAAAGTAAAAAACAGCAGATTGGGGTGGGAAATTACAGTGGTATCAGAGGTAAAATTCCTGCCAGCCTGTTGGGTAATTCAGAATTTTGAGTTTTAGTTGAAAATCATGGCTTCAGTGAGTGATAAAGAGTTGGGAAAAAAACTTAAAATTGCAGGAGATAAACTTGATCACTTGTCTCCGTCAAAAGATGTCCTCAGCTCATTGGAGGAAGTAGAGAATTGTTTGCATATGGTGGATCGCCTTCCCAATTAATTCAAATAGCTATGACTCCAGCAGTGACTTCATTGGGTGAGCACAAGTTGCTGAGGCACAAAGATAAGGACGTAAGACTCGTTGTTACTCATTGCCTTAGTAAAATTATAAGGATTACAACCCCTGAAGTTCCTTATAATGAAGACAAAATGAAGGTGATATTGCAATTGACCATTGAAAGCTTTGATGGGTTAGATGATATCAGAAGTCCTTCTTTCGATAAGAGGGTTAAGGTTCTGGAATTAATGGCAAAGGTGAGATCATGTGTTATCATGATAGATTATGATTGTGATGATCTTATTCTACAGATGTTTCATCATTTTGTAGTTGCTATCAGTGAGGATCATGACAAATCTATTCAGGATTGCATGAGAATCATTATGGCTTCAAAAGTGATGCTATTTTCCAACCTATCATATCTTTGTTATCAGTTGTTCTGAAACAAAATTAGGTTACTTCCACAGCAGCTTATAACTTGGTACATAGTGTTTTCAAACAATGTGAGGGTAAGCCAAAGCCCTAGTTTGATGAAGAGCAAATGAAAGAAGATGGGTTCGAATCTGAAGTGGTTAATGATGAGAAAAGTTTGACAAAACCCCAGGATGACTTCTTGGAAGTGAATGCATCTATTCATGATGAGAATGTGTGCAATGGGATGGACAAAACAGCAGCCCGTAATACACAATTAGAGTTATCCTATGAGGCTGATCACACTAGTGCTTATGATGGGCATATTGATAGCATATTTGATGATGTTCTCCAATCAGTTAATGGTAATGATTCAACATCCTATCTGAGTGATGATGCTTATGATGATTTGGGTGATGCTTATGGTGACTCCTTGGAAGTGAATGTATCTATTCATGATGAGAATGCGTGCAATGGGATGGACAAAACAGCAGCCCATAATACACAATTAGAGTTATCCTATGAGGCTGATCACACTAGTAATTATGATGGGCATATTGATAGCATATTTATGATGTTCTCCAATCAGCTAATGATAATGATTCAACATCTTATCTGAGTGATGATGCTTATGATGATTTGGGTGTGTTAGTACCTAATCGAGATAGAGATTTGGTGTTGCATAAATTTCCTTTTGATGCTGATCTAACTTCTCGAGAGTTATGCATGATGGAAGACAAAGGGGAAGCTGATTTTGGAAAGCATGGTGCTGATTATAAATCAGAAAATTTGTATGAAGATGATAGGTCTCAGGGGTCCCATCATTTGGCAGGACAATTGAAGGGAAATGAAGACATGATTGTTGCAGCCATAAGTCATTTTGATGATACTCATAAGTTGATGGCAAATTGTTGTTGGAGGGCTCCAAGGACACAAGAGAATTTTGAAGGAGAACTTTCCCTTGCAGATTTTCAAGCACTCTGAGAAGCATTGCTGGAAATGAAATCAAATTACCTACACCTACTTTCCAATAGGGATCATCTTCTCATGCTTGATGAGATCTATTTTGATGTGCTAAAAGGGAAAGAAGAGGAAGTGGATAAGCTTACCTATGAGCTTAAGATTAACAAGGATTCAGGTTGATGAGCTTTGTTTGGAGTTGAGCTTGGCTCAATCTTCATCATCCCCAATAGAAACTCAGTCTTCTATGGCAGCCATAACACCTAAGGATGATAGTGGTACTCATGGTTTGAGGGGAGAACCTCTTATGATGGTCAAGCATGAGGAGCTTTCAGATTTGCATGGGTTTGAAACTTTGAGGAGAGGTATGATTCAGGAATTTCTGATTATGCACATAGTTTGCATCATGGAGATCATGAGTCACCTCTGTTGGAGAGCCAATTGAGGGCTCAAGTCATAGTTATGAATAAGTTCGTTGAGCATAAACCTAGTGTACCAGCCAACAATGAAGTGCACGCATCCACAAGTGAAAGGGGCCAAGTCTCTATATTAGTGATGTAGAGATTGTTATTGGTAAGTCATGTCATGTGGAGGCGGATTCTTTTAAGGTTAGTGTGACAGATCATAACGCTGTTCCATTTTTTTTCATGAGGATTGCAGGGCATCATCTAGTGGGAAAAATGGCATTCATGATGACATGTCTCCTACACTTGTAAGCAAATCATGAAATGCATTTGTTGAAGTCGATTGTAATCATGGGTCTAGTGAGTCACATGAATTAAAGGAACAGCTGAAAGTCATTGAAGATAAGGTTGTTCAAACCTTAACTCACTTTGATAGCACGCACAAGTTCGTTGAATACCCCCTATGGTTGGCTCAACTTGAAGGCAGGCAAAAAGGGGTAATGGTTGGAGCTACTATACCAAATGTGTAGACTATCAAACATGCTTTACAGGAAATGAAGTCAAATTACCTCCATTTGCTTTCAAATAGAGACCTTTCCACCAAGTTTGCAGAGAAGACCTACAAAGCTAATGCAAATTTTGCCCTTCTTGATTTGAGTTGTGAGACACCTACTAGTTCCTGTGATGGGAGCAGTGAAGTATGGAATCCAAGTGACTATTTGGGTATTCCATTGGCGCAAGCAAGTGAATTTCACCTTGATTGCATGGTGAGGTATGCTCATCAATTTTCTTTCAACCCACATACATACGATTTGACCATGTTTTTGATGACACATAAAGGTGGGTTGGATAAAAGATTACATAGATCACTCTGGTATGATGTGCTTCCATCTTCAAAAGATGAATCCAAACCGTCTCTTACTTTGTTTCCAACTAGAGGTTGCATACAAAAACAGGAATCAGAGTCTTGGCACATTGGGGTTTCAATTGGTATCATAGACATCTATCTCTTCATTTACAGTGGGTGTAATGGTTTGATGATTTGGGATCCAAGGATTGGTGTAATGGGTACACTACTCCACAACGATCACAATGAGTTGCTTCACAAATCTTGGCGTGGCAATGACTATATCAAAGTGGCACAGCAGAAGTCAACAAGTATTGGGAATGGTGGACTTCCAATTTGGCTGTGGGATCCGGGAATTCATATAATGGGTAAATTGTTTCATACTATGATAGTGATTGACAGAGTTGCTAAGCTCAAATGTATCTAGTTGATGCAGAAAACATATGGTGGAGCATTCTACAAGCTCATCTGGGATCCTGGAATCAGCAGCACATGTTGTTGATTTGTTCTTTAGGGAAGTATTCAAGCTTCATGGGTTGCCAAGGAGCATAGTTAGTGATAAAGAAAGTAAGTTCCTAAGGCATTTTGGCAAGAACTGTTTAGATTGAGTGGGACTGAACTCACTCCAAGCACTAGCTACCATCCACAAACAGAGATTGTTAACAAGTGGGCAGGGATACCTCAGGAATTACATAGCAGGGCAGTAGAAGGCATGGGTTAAGTGGTTACACTTGAGCAAGTATTGCTACAACACTACTTACCATATGTCTATTCAGATGTCATCGTTTATGGCTCTTTATGGATATCAGGCTCATAACTTCTTGGATTTGTTATTTGGGAATAGTAGAGTTCCTAGGGAAAAAGATTTACTACAGGAGAGTCAAGATGTAATGAAGTCTTTGAAGGAGAAATTTAGAACACACAGAATCAGCAGAAGTAGTATGTAGATCAGCACAGGATTGAGCGTTCTTCTGAGGTGCGTGGCATGGTTTATTTGATGTTGCAGCCCTATAGACAATCCACTCTCAAGAAGAGTGCTGCAAAGAAACTAAAGCCACGGTATTATGGACCTTCCAGGATCTCCAAGAGGATTGGAGAGGTGGCTTATGAGTTAGAGCTACCGACAGAGAGTAGGGTGCATAATGTGTTCCACGTGTCTAGCCTTAAGAAGGCATTGGGACATAATGTAGTTCCTTCTATTGCATTGCCACCCCTTGATGAAGAGGGGAAGTTGATTCTCATTTATGAGGCCATTATTGACTCCAGAGAGCGCACATTGAGGAACAGGGTCATCAGGGAATATCTAGTGAAGTGGAAGGATTTTCTAGTGGAGGATGCAAATGGGAAAGTGAGCAGATATTGTTGCATCCAAAGTTGAAATTGCTTGAGAACAAGCAATTTTGGGGCTAGGGCGGAATGCAATGTCCCCTTCCTAGGCAATCAATGGGAGTTGTGGTTAGTCTATCACCTTGGTCCCCATAGACTACCGTGTGGTTAGGGGACCCTTTTGAGGGAGTTTGTGGCTTGTCAGTCAACCGTTTGTGTTTTATTGGTGTTTCCCAACTCAATGAATATCAAGAGTTTCACAATGATGCCTTCCAATGCATTCTTTGGACACTTTGCCCAAACTATTTTTAGTAAGTCACGGGTTGATCAACGACCTAGTCAGTTGGGAGCATTTTCTATGTTGGGAATGTTAGTGAATACTTACCTTGGTTTTATCTTAGCAGTTAGCACACTCGAGAGCTTTAAGTTTAAATAACTTAAATATTAAAGTTAAATTAAAAGATTTAACTTTAGCATTATTTATTTTATTTAAGTGACTTTATGATTGAGGAGTTATAACGGGTTTTTTTAATTACATTTTAGTATCATAAAGTTGGTCGCCCAACTTAAGGGAGTCATAGGAGGATAAAAGTAAATAAAATAAAATAAAGTAAAAGGCGAAGTTGGGCATGGAAATTGAGTATAAAAGCACTTTTGTGAGGTCATTTAGTATTCATGCTTGAGAAAATATACATGAGTTTTCTAGTTGGATTGAGGTCTTGGCTTTGTAAGGATGAAATCCCTCGCGAGGATCTTCAACTACAAGATTGAAAGACATCCCAAGGTTGAATACTGATAACTCCATTCAGGGGGTTATGTTGGTAATTGATTTTGACAATTTGCAGCCATTGTAAGAGTAAATTGTTGAAGGTTTATGAGGAGAAGATAGTCAGCGGGATAAAGGAAATATTGCAGGTTATTTGTGAAAGAAGAAGACATATCGGAGACCCCAAGCTGGTCGTACCATTCTAGAAAGGGTTGTACCATTCACAAAAGGGGGCGTGAGACTTCTTAGACTAAACGCCTAGGGTTTGGGCTTGCTCTCACCACCATTGGAGGCAACTAGGGTTCGGATATTGTTGCACATCAATTCTACAAGGGAGAAGCTAGAGTTTGGTGAATTGTGGGTGGTTTTGTATGCTCTAGCTTCTTGTTTTTTGTAATATCAGACCTGCAACTTTCATAACAGCAAATGGGTATGCTTCCATTGTGTTTCAAATGCTAAAAATTGATCTGGGTTGTTCTTAGTATATGAAATCTCTCTTATAAATAAGTTAGTTTAGTTATTTGCTTTGTATAGATCTCCTTTCAAGCAAAAAACAAAACAAAAAAGAGGTAACACAGGAAAAACAAAGCAAAAAACAGCAGATTGGGGTGGAACATTACAAATATAGTTATTTATGATATGAATTTTCATGTTTGTCAATTAACTAATCTCGTATATAAAACAAGATAGGTCAGTTATTATAAAAATGTGTTAAATGGTTTATATATATATATATATATATATTAAAAGATACATATGTATGTATATAGGTATACCATATATATAGGTATACCGTATATAGGTATATAGGTATATATATATAGGTATACCTATATATATATATATAGGTATATAGGTATATATGTATATAGGTATACCGTATATATATACGGTATACCTATATACATACATACATATATTAAAAGATATATATGTATGTATATAGGTATACCGTATATACATACATATATATCTTTTAATACAAATCTTTTAATATGTACATAGGTATACCTATATACATACATATATCTATATATATATATATATATATATACGGTATACCTATTTACATACATATATATCTTTTAATATATACATACATACATACATACATATATATATACACACACACACACACATATATATACAATATGGATTTAATATCGATTATATATATATAGAGTATTTGGTAAAAAAATATATATTTAATAAATATATTATATATAATATAATGATTATAATTAATGGCATATTTGTCATGCTTATGAAAGTAAAGTAATAAGTAATTTAAATCTATTTGTAATTGCACTTCGAGAGGCATAATAGCCTCCATCGAATGCATGGATAAAGGCTTAAATGAAGGCAATTTGAATGGCATTTAAGCCATAGATGGTGCCATAGTTAAGGCCATTAAGAGGCGCATCTTTTTAAATTGCTTTGGAAGCCACTAAGTGGCAGTTGCAACTATCTTTTGAATGACTTTTATTAGCCATTTTAAATTGTAGCATGGCGAGTTTATAACTATTTTTTGTTTGCTTTTAAACCTTCAATGTTCAAGCCACAATAAGTGGTGATGGATGTTATTTTTAGCATGCCACTTACTAAGAAAAGTGGTGCCAAGATTAAGAATTCTGTTAGTAATTAAATGCCAACAAAACAATGGAAAGAGGATGTGGGTTTTGATGTAGTCAAAAGCATTTTACTTCATTTGATTATTTTTTATGCAATTCTGGGAAGCCAGAAAAGAAAAGAGCAGAGCGCCACTCCAAAATGGCTTTGATCTTCATTGGGTCTACTACAATTCCCTCAACTGAAATTACATGACCCAAATACTGTACTTCTTTTTGAAAGAAAGTACATTTTGACAACTTTCCATATAGCTTGTGCTCTCTCAGACGTTGAAGAACGAACTGCAGATGTTGAAAATGTTCCTCTTCGTTCTTAGAATATATAAGAATATCATTTAGAAACACTAGAACAAACTTATCCAAGCAATCTCTGAATACACTGTTCATCAAATTCATGAATGTTTCAAGGGCATTTGTCAAACCAAAAGGTAAGACTGTGAATTCGTAGTGCACATACCTTGTTTTGAGGGCTGTTTTGTGAATATCTTCATCCTTGAGCCTTAATTGATGGTATCCAGAGCGTAGATCGATCTTTGAAAATACTGCTGCCCCATGCATTTGATCGAAAAGATCATCAATATGTGGTAAAGGATATTTGTTCTTTATCGTTGCTTTGTTAAGCATATTTGTTCTTTATTGTTGCTTTGCTAAGCATACGATAGTCTATACATAAGTGCAGGGTATCATCCTTCTTTTTAACAAAGACCATTGGTGCTCCCCAAGGTCAAACACTGGGTCTAATCAATCCTTTAGTTAACAATTCCTGCAACTGAGCTTTCAATTCCATCAACTCCATTGTGGTCATACGATATGGAGCTTTGGAGATTGGTTTTTAACCTAGAATTATATCTATGGAGAAATCAAAAGCCCTCTTAGGAGGTAATCCAGGAAGTTCATCTAGAAACACATCCTCAAAATCTTGAAGAAATGGGTAATTCTCCATATCGGGTTTTCCTTGATCCATAAGATCCCCATCTTCAATCCCTTGGAGTTTTTGAGATTCACAGTACATTAAGTCATCTTGGAAGATAAACTCCTTGAAATCTTCTAACTTCTCCATTTTGACCGCAAAGAGTTGACACCCTTTTTGCTTGGCCCTTACTAGTTGCACAGCAGATATTTTCCTTAACTTCTCTTGGAGTGCGTTGCAAGAAAACTTTGCTCCCCAGGTCATCCAGACACTACTGTTTTTGCAAAACAATCTACCTTTCCCCTATGCCTCCACAACCAGTCTATTCCTAGGACAACATTGTAGGAACCTAAAGGTGCTACAGACAGGTTCACTTTGGTTGAAAAACTCAGAAGATCAGCCTTGGCTTCAAACAAGCATTGCTCTACCTGAGATTTTGACTAGTTAGCATACTCTAATGACCAAGGTGTTGCCATATATCCTCGCCTTTAGGCTTCCCCGAATTGTCTCCATTCTTCCTATAGAGTTATTGTTCTTTTTCTTCTCACTCTTGAAATCATTCTAATTATTACAAAATCCCTTGTCATTTTTCTTTTTAGACTCGTGCTTATCATTCCTCTTCTTGAAAGATTGGGATGATTGTGACCAATTGAACTTTTTACGGTTCTTCTCGCGATAAGCAAATATAGATTTCAATTTTTGTCCTTACTTTATTGCTTTCTCAAACTTGGTTCATTATTGTAGGACCATGGACATCTACTTCTCCTCCAATTTGGGCATCCAGCCCCATGATAAATTTCCTTATCCTGAACCTTTCATCTTTTTGATACCAAGGCACATATTTCAAGAGACGTGTAAACCTTTCCTAGTACTCCACTACTGACAAGTCACCTTGTCACAGATTCTAGAAATCAGTAAGCTTTTGGTTGAAAACGATTGTGGTAACCATCTTTTCCTAAAGATGATTCCCACGTTAAGCTCAAAGAACTTAACCCTAATTCCATATTCTTGTTCATCCATCAAGTAGATGCTTCTCCTAACAACTAGTAGGCTTCCTAAACTGCCTTAGTAACTTCGGAATAATTCCTTATTTCGAAGCACTTCTACATTTTAGTGAGTCAAGCCTCTGCTGCATCACCGCTCACCCTTCCATCGAACTTTGGTGGGGTTACCTTTTTCATGTCCCTAGATAACTCAAGTTAATTGATTTCTATTCTCATTATCAACTCTCAAATCAGAGTTGATTTCACCACGCCCACTATAGGTGGTGCGTGCAAGCCTGTTCTCATCTTCTCCTTCATGATAGCCTTCCTTTTCAGGCCTACTTTGGCCCATAACCTCTTGCTCCAAGGTGCCAATTCTATCCCTTGTTTCATTTAACATTGCTAAAATTTGGTCCAATTTTGCATTAGGGTTATTAGAAGGATGGGATATATCCTGACTTCCTCCAAGGTTAGTTCTGGTTCGCACCATTTTTGTTTTCCTACTTCCCCTGAAGTTTCATTTTATGCATTTAATTAGATCCTCTAGTTTAGCATTTGCATTATAGACAATTTGTTGGTGTGAATTAATGTCTTGTACCTAGCTAATTCATTCACTAGGTGATTAGGGACATATTCACATGTTAAGTTTACTTAGGATATAAGAATCTTTCTAGAAGTCTTAGTTGGCTTTTCTAGAACTTATCTTATCTAGCTAGTATTGCTTGATTCCTAGGTAGTTAGTTTGTTAGTTGTCTCATGTAATAGGATTAAGACACTTGTCATGATCTTGTCTAATCCTATCTCTCAACCTTGCCTTTATAAGCAAGGCATCTCATGTACATTTGCATTCAAGTGAATTGAAGCATAGTCAACCATTATTCAATCTTGCATTGTTGAAGCAAGCTTTCTTGCCATTCTCTATTGTGGAAGTTGTTTTGGTCTAGCAACTATTCCTGGGGGTGTTGTGGAGTCACCATTTACTCCCACATGGTATCAAAGCTCTCCATGTGTTGCAGATTCCTTCCCAGATTTGAGGGGTTCATGTTGGCTTGAAGTTTTTTGCCGGGTGCAGATTAGGGTTTCAAGGACCTCACAGTTGAGATCAGGTGGCCACGCAAACGAATTTTGACTATAAATCCGTCCATTTTGAGTAAAGTTGTTTTTGAGGCAAAAAAAATTTTGCCCAAGCAGGGCGTATGGCCCACCCAGGCGGTACAATTTTTCTATTTTCGCAAAAAAAAAAAAAATTAAAATTTTTTGCAGATTTGTTTTTCTAAAATTTGGGCCAAATTTTGTATTTGTATCGGGCATATTTTTTGGGGCAATTTTTCAGGGTTGGCATCAAACATGGGAATATTCCCATATGTGTCATATCGGCCTCATCCATCCCCTGTCAACGGCATATTCAATCTGCAGAATTGTACTCGGCCTACAACGTTGTACCTTCATCTGGCGTCATCCAATCATACCCCTGTGTAAGATTTTGATCGTTGTTGTCCGATCAGACAATCGGCGGTCAAGTCAGGGTGTATTCATTACATGTTCGGTCGGCTCCACACCAAGGTAATGAATTGGCATCCCAAGTTGCAAATCACCAGTCGCAGATTTTAATGCTTTGACTGGCTTCTTAAAGATCACAGGGTATGAGCCAGTCTCCGCCGTGGTCAAATAAGGGTTTACCGTCTTGTCAAGGAGCTTTTCATTCGTCGGTCAAACCCCCAAATCGCCCGCCATTTAAGCACCTATCGGCTGGCATCATTGGACAAATTTATTGGGGATCTTCTCAACATATCCATCGAACAGTAGAGGCATTAAATCGTTGTCCTTAGTCTACGTCGGTCGGTCACCTTGGCGTCACAACCCTATCAGATCGGCGGTCTTTTGCAAGTGCCTGGTACGTCCGTGTCATTTCCGACATTGGTCGTTGTCCTTTGTACTAAATTACTACCAACTATATTCTCTATCATTGACCTAAACGCTGGTTCAATCGCCAGGTTCCTTTATTCACGATTCGCAGATTTTATTTGACAATATTTTTGGCTTATTTACTATTGGCGGTATGACTGTCTTGAACAGCAAGATTTTATATTAAGCAAAGCTTTTATATATTTTGTTTTTAAAAGTCAAAAAGGTTGATGGGTTTTTAATTTTGCATTGTATGCAGCTAAGGTCACATGGATGACTGTATATTAGCCCCTAGG
>VDFB02344938.1:0-89247 GCA_007258455.2 Sequoia sempervirens | reverse complement strand
TTCCTGGACCTAAACCAGGTTTTATTTATCAAAAAAAAAAGAATTGTTAGAACATAATGTTATTATTCTTGTCATGCCCTTATAACATTTATTTAATGTTCTAATATAATTAAACCTTATATAATATATATTTTATTAAGCATATCCCATTTGAAATAATTATAGTCTAATAACTATTAGATTATTAATTATTTATGAATGATTATTTTGAATAGGTGTGACTAATACCCCTTAAGGTATTATGTCACCCTTTCTCCTATATATAAGAAGGATCTTTCTCATTTGAAATGTGTAGAAGTTAGAGATTGATATTGAATTCTATCACTATGCACATCAGGTATTATTGGGCATGTGGAAGTATGGAGAAGTGTTCCCCAAGTTCATTTTATGTTATAATTGACCATTATTGTAAATGTTTTAATAAAATGATACTTTATGAGGTTTTTTACCCAAAAAGGTTTTCCCCTGTGTATATCTTGTGTAATGTGTAAAAACTATGCTTTTATGATTCTCATTTTATTTATTTTATATCTTGTTTATAATGATTAGTATCCGAAGATCCTAATTTCTATGGTATCAAAGCAAGTTAGGCTATACTAATCATTTTTATAGGTTATACTAGAAGACATATAAAACCTGATGGGAAACATATTTATGTTCAATCAACACATGTGTAAGATCATTCTTGCAATACATCTTATGTGTCTTTTCTATTGTTTAAAAATTCATTATTTAATTTTTAATTTTTAAGTTGTTAACATAATCACACTTAGTAGCCCAATTTTCCTTAGGTAAAATCCACTTGCATGGCTACATTTTTTTTAGACAATTTAGGTTGTATTAATCATTTTTATAGGTTTAGAAAGCTACCAATAGTCATCAAAACAATGAGTAATATCTTTGTTGCACTTAAGGACTACCATCTCATTAGTTAACACCATTTTTTAATCTTAAGTATGAAAATAATTTTCCACTAAGAAAAAGTTTACTATACACTATGGAATGACCATTCTCATCACACCAATATTAGAACTCCTCCAAAATTTTACAATAATTTATAAACCATCATTTAAATTTTTCGTTAAAAATTAAGTGAAAGAATCTTATATTGTTTAAGTTTTATAAATAAATATGACTTTTATTATTCAATTATCGTAATATCTATTTCCTCGAAAAGATTGAGGATTCTAAATTTTAATCACCAATGTCAATCTCTATACACTATGGATCCTTTCTTCATCGACATTGTTATGCCTTATGACTTCATGGTTTGACATTGATTGTCATGATCTCTAAATCTAATCGATGCCTACCATGTGAAAGATCCCACACTTAAAAAGAAGATCCCATGCAGTCTTTTATAAAATTCGATGGGCTCATTGTGAACATAAGATAAATTATCTAAAAGTTGCAACCTTTGTTAATTTGTTTTTGTTAGTTTTTTGTAGGTATTAATGAGTCAATTATTGGCTAGCTTCCCAAACTAACATCTCTTTTCACTTGGATGGCATTCATTGTAAATGAGTCTCTAAATCCTCTAAACTAAAGATATTCTCATACTCAGCACAAAAATAGCTTGATTGTTGACAATATGCAGCAGTTATTTGAGGAAGATAAGATTAACCAGATGGCCAACCTTCTAGTCAAAATTAATAGTAGGAGATCCAACTTGAAAAAGAGCATGAAGATAAATTAAGTCTGTTTGTCTCAGTCCCATAGACTGTTTAGTCTTGTGAACATAATTAAAATCTTTCATTCATTTATTCATTGGATAGAACATAATAATGCATTGCTTTGTTGGTCCAAGCATGCTACACTGATTGCACAAATAGGAGTAATACAAAAAGATGAAGGAATGGGTGGTGTGTGCAATTTTTTCACATATATCAATCAAATTTCACTAATTAGTGCTTTCCTCAATCCTTATTGGGTGGATTTTCATCTTTAAAATTTAAGACTTCAAAAATATAGGACACTTATACCAACAACTCAGCCAACTAGAGAGACATTAAGCAATTTCATCTTGAGTTTCTATCAAAAGTTTTTTTTAAAGCAACTGGATGCGATTAATTTTTACAAAATTTGCAAAGTATCTTACTAGCCTGAGAAGAGATCAAAACTATCAAACAAGGCACCCCATCTATCATGTCTTTCATGCAAAAAAAACATAACTTTAGTTAGATGAACATTTGTGATACCTTTTCCATTAGGTCCTTTTTTATTGTGGAATATGCACTTCAAAACTTCTTACAATATTATAAATATAAGACAAACAAGAAGATTGAAATATGACTTTTAACTAGATCAAAAAGACAAGATTTAGCTTGAAATTTGAATATGATACAAAAATTGTACATCATGATCCATGTGTCCCACCTTAGAACAAGGAAAAAGCTTAAAATATTAGATGTATATCTACGTGTGGACTAAAAAAGTCAATACACTAGTCAATCAAAATTTGGTATGTTTCCAAAGCCACCTATATAATTGTATCTTCTATTTTATCTCCTACTTATTTGGAAAACCTAAAATGATGTTCTAACTTCTTAAAAGATTTATAAGTTTAAAGCATTAAGTAACACTTTTAGATGAGTGAAATATTGATGATTCACATTGGAAGGGTCATGAAATCTATGGACAATACTCAATAGCTTAAATAGATAACTTATTGCTCACTCTTGTTTTTAATATTCTTTGGGTGAAGCTCTCGACAAAATTTCCAACATAAGTAATCCTAATGTCCTTCACTCTTGCAATTAATATACAAGGATCATAAAAAATACTAGCCTTAGAGCTCTAAGTCTCTCTTTAACATGATAAACAAAATTAGAAGAATATGTAGTTCATAATCTATATTATTGAAAATATTTTATTATATTATCTTAATTTTAAAAAACTTTACAAGTTATTTGTATGCAACAAAAATGTGCTGAAAATAAAAAAGTATTGCATTGACTTATAGATTTCTCAAATATTTGTAATGTTGCATGTATTGTTGAATGAAAAAAAGCTCAATCAATAACTTTCTTGTGTACCATATGTATTGAAAAGCTATATTAATTATAATAGAAACTCCATTATGGTGGTTAGACTATATCTAGTAAATAGCACAATTTCATTCATCTTATAATACCATCCATGCATCGAGAGGAACAACTCTTGTTAGTAAGATATATGGTACTTCAAAAATCATATGATAGTCTTGATAAGTTTTTATATAATATTAGGGCCACATTTGATAGAACACCCCTAAAAAATAGAAATAGTCTTCACAACCATTTAAGGAGGTCATTATATCTCTCAAAGAATTATCATTGTTGTTATATCAATGGCCACTTCATTCCCTTTTTTCTAAGAACAAGGATGGAAAAGTGAACCAAAAGATAAGGAAAAAAAAAGTTGCAAACTCTTACACATCCATAGACAAAGTGAAATTGTATAAAATTACAAAGCATCCTTTGGCTACTATATTTTTTTTCTCTTTCCAGAGTTACTTTAGCTAACATTTTTTTTATGAGCTTTAGGTATCCTCTAAATTTATTGGTTCTAAATCACCCACTTATAATGGGTGGCTATCATCCTAATACATTGTTCAAGGAGCAAGCTTGGAAAGGATAGCTCACTTGTTGCTTAATTTTTTTATGATCATTACTATATGTTTAGTACCATGACTATTTTTTTCCTTGAAAGATACATGACAAATTATTCATGCTTATGTTCATGCAAATCTCTTTTGATCTTCTTGCCAATGATCTACAATCAAATTGACTATATCCAAAAAATACGAGGAATACTATATTCTCATTGGCAAATGATAAATGTATATAAAAAATTTTTTTTTTGCACCCATAATCAACTTTATTTGATTATTGTGTTACTGACTATGTTGGTGATTCCATTTATAGGAAATCTACCATAGATTATGTCTCAAAATTAATGATGCAGGTGCTCTTTTATGGATGGTGTAATACCTTTTTAAAGAAATATGGCTTCAATGGTTTTTTTTTAAATCCCAAAATACAAAAGTAACCCCTGAAGAATCAATGTGGATTTGTGTAACATGCCCAACTAGATTTAATTCAAAAATAAATAAATATTGACATCATGAATATAAAATTTATGACACAAATCCCATAGCTAATTCCATTTAGCAATTTCATGTTCATAAATTGCAAATAAATTTGAAACATTAATATATTCACTTCCATATGTCAATAGTTACATACAAGTTTGACTAGGCATTCAATGCCTCATAGTCAATCTCAATTTACATAGTTCTCTTTCAATTACATCATTTGTTCTTTTAAATCAATGATACAATACATAATAGAATTACGATATGATTCCTTCATGACAGCTCGCCTCCACTAGTGGACAAGAACGTGACTGAGGTGATTTTCCACCCAACCATGAAGCAATGCTTCCCCAAAATTCTTCAATCAATTGAAGAATGCTTGACCCTGCATGAAACACTTAGCAAGAGATATAGTTTGCAAGGTGGAATTTGTGTGTGCCTAACTTCATGTATTTCTATCTACTGGTTAGAATATGCAAGTTCTATGTTAGGTGAATAAATCTATAGAGAGAGGGTGAATAATAACAATTTGTTTCGTATATGTATATATAAATGACTGCAAAGCTTGGCCAAGCTCATGTTGCATGAAATGCAACTCTGGTTAGATTTGGAAAAGCAAATCTACTCTCTCTAGCACCCATTCTCGAAAGAAAAGCTTATCATATCAAGGGGTATCCCTCCCTTTAGACCATCCATTAACAACATTCTAGTGTGCTACAGTCTACAAATTAATTCTTGTATCATTCCATTTAACAAAATCAAACAATATTCATTCACATTTGGTATAACCATTCATTTATCATCATCTCTAATTGCAATTCAATATTGTTCTAGGTTTACAATTTGGTTCCATTTGCAAAACATCTATAATATGCTCAATGATTAAAAAGATAATCAAGATGAATTAGAAGGTATACCACATGTATGTGCACATGCAGGAAGTAATATTTATGCATGTTCACATATATGCCTAGAAATGGACAGATTTTGAATAATGTGTATACATTCTGAAGAATTAAATAAAATTCCACTTTCATACTAGTTTATTTTCATATTCAATAAGGAAAAAAAAAGAACATCTCTTCAGTCAAATTAAATTACCATCAATTTCCAGTGTAGACACAAATGAAAACATATGTTTCACAATCACTTGTCTTTCATTAAGGACTAAGAATAATTTAAATGAAACCTCGTTGAAATACTTCTTCCATAAAACAATATTAATAGATACAATATACATCAGCCTTGGGTTTATAACAGTAGCTGATATCTATCAGGCCATGGGTCCATCCCGTAATAATATGGATCACTCAAATACATATGAAAATCAACATAACAAACTGAGGCTTCAACTCGGTTAATAACAAGATATCAATAGTGATCAGATGGTAATCTATAATCATGCGTATATATATATTTATTCATATGCATATACATATATACATAATATATACATGTATGTATATATATGTACCCATTCTCATCATTCAATTTTTTCAACTTCCATGGCTTGAGAAGCCTATCGTAGGTATCACAAGGTTAAGATACATCGAACTTGGTATCAATGATTCCACCTCTCACTTAATAGTGTTTGGTGAGATTTTAATAGATAAATCAAAAGCGATTTAAACTTCGCTTGGCCCTTGCAAGGTGCAGGGCATGCATCATCACCCTAACTCATCATTAGGTGGGTCTCAACATGTTCTGCTTGGCACATTCATATGAAATATAAAACATTAAGATCAACTCGGCTAGTCGCCTACAGGCTTTGGTAAACATATAGGTCGATAACAATGTAACAAGGAAATATTCAATGGTCAGTTGAATGGACACTACCATGTAGGCTTAAAATTCATACAAGTATAATACCTGCCTTGGGCACGAAGCTTGATTCCCTCCATAGGGATTAACCAGAGTTTACAGAGCCATCAAGGCGGTTCGATCCATAAAAGGGCTTTACATAAAATGACAGGAAGGCAACATAATAACCCAAATGTCAAAATGCACATTAAGGAATACATAATACAATTATGTTTCTATCTTTTATAGGATAAGAAACTCATTCGAGAAAAAGAGGAAACTAAATGAGACAAATTTGAATACCTCAAATGTAGCTTGCTCAAGATTTCTCCTTCAATTTCTCGTTGTTCTCTCTCTACCTTATTTTGATTTTTCCTTTCTTTTTGCTAGATTTTTCGATTCCCCCTTACCGTGATAGATTCCCTACTAGTTTTGGTGAGATTGCGGTCTTAATTCATTGTCACCTATTTTATTATTTTGGCTGCCCACTCACTCCATTTTGAGTCTTAACCGAAGCTTTTTTCCATGAGTGGGGGTCAGCCCTTATCCCATTTATGGTGGGAGTTACATATTTTCAAATCTCATGATTCCATTATTCTTATGAAGAATTGAATTTAATTTGAGGAAAGCATTCATATATTTATATATAGGTATATATATATATGCATTCATATATTTTTACATATATGTGCATACACATTCAACTTGTCTCCACGAATTCATATACATACATTCAAGAAAGAAATAGCTTTTCATACAATAATTGTGTTTGATGAATTGAATTTCGTATTCAATTTCCGTTGAGTATAATGTTGAAATAGACATCGTATGTTGAGAATACACCAATTTTGTTTTTTCTTCACTAATTTATAACTCATATCGAGTATAATGAAATTCATCAAGTTTTCAAGCATATGTAGATGTCATGATTCTACAGTGATGTGTGAGATTCCAAATTTCAAGTTCTCATCCTTCAACTTGCTCCTGCACACACATTCTTACACTTGTGGAAACTTATTTGTAACCTTTAACCGATAAATCTTATGAAATAATTTCTTAAATTAGAAAATTGCATAATTTTTCGTTTTAAATTTGTCATTGCATTTATCAAATCCATAAAAAAATAAATGATAAATTCCATTTCCAAATTTTTCCAATTTTCTCAATATTTAAAATGCAAACAATGAAATCGAGATATGACATCCTTCCCCAGTAGAAAGACACATTGTCCCGATGTCTGATCAAACAAAAAATAATTACATATGTTTGTCAAATCATATTGTTTTCAACCAAAACATCATAGCATATAAATACCTAGTTATTGCATCATTTCAAACGTAACAATAGAAAAACTAAGATCAAGAATTATTGTCAACAGAAAGTCAAGAGAATTCAAGAGTAGCATTTCAAAGCTTTATTGCAACAATTCAAGATCCAAACATGATGTCAAATCCTATGTAATTTTATGCATGTTCATTGTTTGTGAAGGCTAATCCCTTTGTAGGTCTCCAAGTAACTCAAGCATATCAAACAAGCAAGATCCAAGACCTTGAGGTGATGTGTATGACTTCAGTCCTTCAAGGAAGCCATTGAAGGGTGGTGAGTTGCATAAATTTGTTGATTCATCATTCCTTCCTATCATTCATCTCTTATCATTGGCATTGTCATTGTGGAAGTGGAAACACTAACACGAGGTTTGACTAAGGCAAGCCTCTAAATGGCACAACCCTTCCTCTCTTTGAATGTGCAGGTTTTAGGTTTGAAGGATATTGAAGGAAGCTTGAAGATCCATTTTCCATTGTTGCATTTAAAGCCCTACATCTTGACAAGCCACAAAATCTCACTTGTAGAATTATCTGATAGTGATCCGAAAAATTTGCAGGCAGAATCGGGAAGCACAGATTAGGCATTAGAGGACAATGAAAATAGATCTAGAATATCCCTACAAGGTAGACACCCTTGGGAATATTTGTCCTCTATTCAGAGTGTCTCCAAATTTATAAGACAGGCACACAAAACTCTGCCTTTCTCAAATTTGCTTGTGAATTTCTATTACAATTTCCTAGTTGTGAGATTCTTGCATTTTCATATTAGGGCGCATAGTTTAATTAGGTTAATCAAGCAAACCAATTTCAATAAATTCCCCACACATGCATCATACAAAAGTTGTAGATCTAGGTTTTATTGACTCACCTACAAGGTTGAAAGTCAATCTAATCACCTTGTTAGTCTGCATCCTAAATGATTCTATAGAAAAAGTAAACGTCACCCTAGGTTCTTACCATAAAACTTAAGGTCCACCTTTTGTCTATGTTTCAAATAGCAACCACCATATCAAGCCAACCCATATCACTTACCAAATCCAACTCCTAGGAATCCCTTCACCCAAGAGTGGTAAGAAATGAATGACACACTCAAGGGAATACAAATAGGGACTTTACATCAAAATAAAACATATAAATTGAAAGAACTATTTCCTTACCCCTTTGATAGGCTGATAACACTAGAAGCTTTCCCTCAAAAAATTGAAGTGCCAAAATTAGACAAATATAAAGGAAAGGGAGACCCACATGATCATGTAAAATAATTTTACATGCCATGCCATAAAGTTGCCTATAACAACATACATCTTATGAGACTCTTTCCTTGAATTTTGGGAGGACAAGCACTTGAGTGGTTTTCACACCTACATCATGGATCCATTCCAGTTTTGCAAAAATGATTGAAAAATTTATAAAAAATTTATCATATAATATAGAACATGAACTTTCAATTCTCAACCTTTGCAACCAAACAAAGAAATGGTGAGAAATTTTCTTCCTTTCTCCAATGATAGAGTCTCACTAGTCACTTTCCCTAGCCCATTCCAAAAAAATAATTTGTTGATATCTTTGTCAAAAAATTTAATCCAAAAATGGCGTTTCATTTACAATTCCATTGTGTCTCAACTTTTAATAAAATTATTGACAAAGGATCCACCATTGAGAAAGCCTATATTGTCAAAGGTTAGTCAAAATCTATAACAAAGACAAAGATAACACCAACCAAACTAACAATAAATCATGTTTTTGGTCTAAGAATAAAAATGTCGTAAGTGACAAGGTAATTGATTCCAAATTTATTTAAACCACACCAATAACACAAAATAAATAAAAAATTAATGTTCAAAATTTCAAACAAAAAACTCCTATTTTCATATGACAAGGACAACTGAAAACCCCTAAAAATCAAAACACAAATATAATTCTTTGGGTGAACCTATAGAAATTTAGTACTCCACAAACTCATTATAGTAACATGATTATATTTCCACACACATAACATTTTGATGAAAATGAACCCAAATTTACATGTCATAAAGAAAATAATTTGTAAATACTATCATGTTAAAGGCCATACCATTCCAAAATGTATACAACTTAAAAATTATGTCCAAGATCTTGTTGATTGTGGTAAAATTATTGTGGAAGGTTCTACATCCTCTCCACTGAATGAACAATTAGCCATTTATCAAAATCCATTTCCAAATTATGATCAAAATTATTCCCCAACATCAACTAAAGGCTCATCCCAAAACATCCAAATAAATAATGTCAATACCAATAAAATGCCCACCTCATATGACTTAATAGTTGGTCATATTGAAGAAGCCTATCCATAGGTCAATACCATCACAATCAAAATTTGTTAGTATGATGCCACCACTATGCATGGTTGGGTTACTATATGAGGGGCATCCTTGTCCTCCCAACAAGCCACCCAATATGACTTCATAGAGCATCTTTGGAAGACTACAACATAGATATCTATCTTGGAGATTCTTAGATCATCACCTATTTATAAGGACATATTGGACCATTCTTTAAGGGACTTGTGATTCCCTAATGATATCAACCTTGATCAATTATGAGCCCTACTGAGTAATGAAACTTTCAATGTAATATATGTTAGTGTGGAAGATGAGATTTCTTAAGAGTCTTAAGGGCTATGTGTCTATTCTTATCCACGTACTATTTTTAGCTATTCACTTTCTTTTTCAAGCTAGTTCTAAATTAAGTGTTTACATGCATATTTTAAGGAACCACTATTTTTAGACAGATATTACTCTATATATACTCCATAGTGTGAGTTAATTCATCGTTACATTCATCTATTTATTTACATATTATGTGTTTTCAATCTTGTAGGTAGGTGAATGCATTTGTTTATCTTACATGGCTCACTAGTACAGGTATTCATTCCAATGATCTTGGAAATTTCTACATGGTATCAAAGCCAATTTAGGTTTTTTTTGTTGGATTGCTACTTTATGTTAAGATATTTTTAAAAAAACACGAGTTACATATTTTTCTTATTGTGTGTTTTTGGTTTTATGGAATACATTTTGTAGAGGTGTTGTGTGTGGAGGTTGATTGTACCTACAAAATCACACATCCATTTGTTGCTTCATGTATAAACCAAGCATCAAAGGGTGTTGGATTTGGCATTGGAAGTCACAATTAACTACTAATCCATCCAAAGGGTGCAATTTTTTCTATTAAAGATGCAATCCAAGCATAAAATTGGGACATTGAGACACTATGGATAGAATTATTCACCTTGTAGATATAATTTTACCATTTGGAAGGCACATAAGTGGGCGATATGTTGTTTATGGCCTAAAATCTTGTTTTAAAAGTGTGATATATTTTTTACATCTTGAAATTGTATTCTAAAGGCACGAGAAACACACCTTATTGCAAGGCATAAATCCTCTGTTGTAACGATTAGATCAAACTCCTTGTTGATAATGTAGCCTAAAATCATGTTCTAAAGGCGTGATAAATAAACCTTGTTGCAAGGCATGAATCCTCTAGTGTAAAGGGAAGATCAAACTTGCTATTGACATTGCTTTCTACTAATAGGTGGATCCATTTTTTTGTATGCCAGGAGCTTTTATAGATCTTGTGTAGGCCACAATATTTTTTCTAGGCTTGAATATGATGATTGTCAAATTAAAAGCAACAATTGGTATTACTATTCACAAGAGGTAGCACTTTAATGACATCATTTACACTAGTATTACATCAATAAGAAGGGGAGAGGATAACCCAAAAAAGTTTAGCTCCTGGTCACATGGTATAGTCGTATGATTATTACTAGTGATGGTTTAACTTCAACCCCCTCTCTATTTCTAACTTGGAAAGGTATTCTTATAAAATTTTGAAGTGTGCTTTAATTAGGAAACATAGTGAAATAGAAAAATTATTGTAAATTTTGATTGGAAATTTAAAATTGGGTGCATTTCTTTAAGTGAATAAATTTGTATGCCAAATTCATTGAGAATGTTATCACACTAAATTATAAAGTGTCATGTTGAACCATTAGACTTGTCTATGTAATGAAAACATAAAGTTCCAATTTATGAGGGGGTCTGAATATTGAATCAAGGGGGTGTTTTGTGTTGTGTCATGTGCACTTCTACATTCTATTATGCACTTCATTTATTCATTCTTTTTGCAAAAAAAACACCCTAAGCATGGATTCAAATCAAATTTTTTAGACCTTCAACACCTTTTAACTATGATGATTGGAAATTAAAAGTAAAACTTGTGCTAAAGAAGAAAGGATTGTACATGGTAATAATAGGAACTGAGAAAGAACCTTCTAGTGAGGAATCTAAAGAAAAAAAAAATTAACAAATGTGATCAAGCCTTCATATTCATATGTCTTAATGTATCTCTAGAATTGTTAGAACATAATGTTATTATGCTTGTCATACCCTTATAACATTTATATAATGTTCAAATATAATTAGACCTTATATAGTATATATTTTATTAATCATATCCCATTTGAAATAATTATAGTCTAATAACTATTAGATTATTAATTATTTATGAATGATTATTTTGAATAGGTGTGACTAATACCCCTTAAGGTATTATGTCACCCTTTCTCCTATATTTAAGGAGGTTCTTTCTCATTTGAAAGGTGTAGAAGTTAGAGATTGATATTGAATTCTATCACTATGCACATGAGGTATTATTGGCCATGTGGAAGTATGGAGAAGTGTTCCCCAAGTTTGTTCTATGTTATAATTGACCATTATTGTAAGTGTTTAAATAAAATAATACTTTATGAGGTCTTTTTACCCAAAAAGGTTTTCCCCATTTATATCTTGTGTAATTTGTAAAAACTATGCTTTTATGATTCTCATTTTATTTATTTTATATCTTGTTTATAATGATTAGTATCCTAAGATCCTAATTTCTAACATGGTATCAAAGCAGGTTAGGCTATACTAATCATTTTTATAGGTTATACTAGAAGACATATAAAACCTGATGGGAAACATATTTGTGTTCAATCAACACATGTCTAAGATCATTCTTGCAATACATCTGTTGTGTCTTTTCTATTGTTTAAAAATCCATTATTTAATTTTTAATTTTTAAGTTGTTAACATAATCACACTTAGTAGCCCAATTTGTCTTGCGTAAAACCGCTTACATGGCTACAATCTTTTTAGCCTATTTAGGTTGTATTAATCATTTTTATAGGTTTAAAAATCTACTAATAGTCATCAAAATAATGAGTAATATCCTTGTTGCACTTAAGGGCTACCATCTCATTAGTTAACACCATTTGTTAATCTTAACTATGAAAACAATTTTCCACTAACGAAAAGTTTACTATACACTATGGGGTGACCATTCTCATCACACCAATATTAGGACTCCTCCAAAATTTTACTATAATTTATAAATTTTCATTTAAATTTTTCGTTAAAATTTGAATAAAAGAGTTCACCATATAAATAAAAACATTTATCAAATTTTTATTTATTTATATTGTTTAAGTTTTATAAAGAAATATGAATTTTATTATTCAATTATCATAATATCTATTTCCTCGAAAAGATTGAGGATTCTAAATTTTAATCACCAATGTCAATCTCTATACACTATGGATCCTTTCTTCATCGACATTGCTATGCCTTATGACTTCATGTTTTGACATTGATTGCCATGATCTCTAAATCTAATTGATGCCTACCATGTGAAAGATCCCACACTTAAAAAGAAGATCACATGCAATCTTTTATAAAATTCGATGGGCTCATTGTAAACATAAGATAAATTATCTAAAAGTTGCAACCTCTGCTAATTTGTTTTTGTTAGTTTTTTGTAGGTATTCATGACTCAATTATCGGCTTGCTTCTCCAAATGACATCTCTTTTCACTTGGATGGAGTTCATTGTAAATGAGTCTCTAAATCCTCTAAACTAAAGCTATTCTCATACTTAGCACGAAAATAGCTTGACCCATAGACTATTTAATCTTGTGGATGTTATTAAAATCTTTCATTCATTTATTCGTTGGATAGAACATAATAATGCATTGTCTTGTTGGTCCCAAGCATGCTACACTGATTGCACAAATAGAAGTAATATAAAAAGATGAAGGAATGGGTGGTGTGTGAAATTTTTTCACATATATCAATTGAATTTCACTAATTAGTGCTTTCCTCAATCCTTATTGGGTGGATTTTCATCTTTAAAATTTGTCATCTTAGCTCTTTTGGCGCATGCAAAATAAGGGTATTGCATGTTGGTCTTCACAAAATTGTCCCAATCTCCTTTCATCTATTGGGAATGAATTGGCCATTGATATATCACGGACACCTCACTCAAGTGAAAATATTCCATTGTAAAAGTTCTCTCCAGTTCTATTCAAGCGAAAATATTATATCATTAAATTTCTCTCCATTTTTGTTCAAGCAAAAGTATTCCATCATAAAAGTTCTCTCCAATTCTATTCAAAGTGAAAGATTGTTATAAAAAATAAATAGATTGGAATCTCCACCATCACTCATCAAAACCTCTATGTAGTGCAAATTTCTCCAAAATCAAATCAATGTTTGGTCGTAGGTGATGCCATTGGGGGGGAGTCTGCATGCTAAGGACACCACCTAGTGGCTAGATCCTAGATGTAAGTCATTCTAGCATAAGCAAGTCCTGGTAGGAAAAACATAAGACCTCTAGGCATTAGCAAGTCCATTAGGCATTCTATGTATACATATTTAAGTCTTGGCATAAGCAAGTCCTAAGAGGATAAATATAAGACCTCTAGGCATTAGTAAGTCCTTCTAGCATAAGCAAGTCCTAATAGGAAAAATATAAGACCTTTAGGCATTAGCAAGTCCTTTGGATATATTCAAGTCCCAATAGGCATAAGCAAGTCCATTAGGCATTTTATGTATAATTCCTACATGCATTTATTAAAATTATTCTCTTTGTAAATCTTCCAATTGTAAAAGCATTGTATTAAGTCCTACGAGAACATTGTATTATGTCCTACAGGCACATTGTATTAAGTCCTATGGACACTATGTAATGAACCTAGGGTGGGGCTGATTTGAGGAGACCCAAGCTCCAATAAAAATATTTATAAGATCTCATAAGTAGCATCATTTTTAAAACACTAGGATTATAAATTATGACAAGACTTTCATGTAGTCTGAAATACATGACTTTCATTTTGGCATATATTTTTCTCCATATTTATCACTATCAAAGAAGACCTACGTTATTGGGGTACTTAATTTTTTCTTTTATGGAAATTGACATGTGATGCCTCCTATTAACATTAAGGGGGGTGTTAGAACATAATGTTATTAGGGGTCATACCCTTATAACATTTATATTGTTATTTTTAAGATCAAAAATTAAATAAGCAGAAATGGAACAATTTCAAACAATTTAACACGACATATACCCTGGGAAAACCCTCCAACTTGAGGGAGAAAAACCCAACAACAATATATCACTTATATATTGAATAACGAACAGAAATTTTCTTTACAATGAGGCCAATCACAAGGTTGAATTAACAACACCACACTTGATGCAATCTCAAGAGAAATAATATTGAACTCCTTCTATGATGATATTGACCTTCTTGAAGAATAACTTCGATCTGCAATATAGAACTCTTTGTTGTAGGTGACTCGCACTTGCTTGAATGGAATGAATAAATATATCAAGGAATGAGTAGCGCCTCTATTATATACCATTCGATAGGTCCTTCTTTAACCAATGTGACTTCACAAGATAAGTCAGCCTCAAGAAAGACGTGTCTCTCCAAAAGGTGGAGAACTTTATTTATGTCAGCTACAATGAATAAACATATGATTACAAATGAATGGAGGTGACTCTTCATAAATCGACCTCAATAAATAAATAGCCAATCGGCTATATTTAATTTATTGTTTATTAATATCGTCGCTGGAAGTATGAGGCCCGCGGCTACACATCAGCACTCCCTCTTAGCTAGGGAGGAATACTTCTAGATATCCAAGTCATGGAGTCTCTCAACATGACACCCACAATGGCTACACCCATTTGTGGAAAAGAGCTCATCACAGAGTCACTCAACGTGATATCGTCCACCATGGCTACTCCCATGTATGGAAAGAAACATGTGCACAAGTACCCATCACGGAGTCACTCAACGTGATGTCATCGTGGAGTCTCTCAACATGACGTCCACCATGGCTACTCCCAGAGGGTGGATAAACACAAGTACAAGGGAATCATCATGGAGTCTCTCAATGTGATGTTGTCATGGAGTCACTTAACATGACATCCACCATGGCTACTCCCAGAGGGTGGGACAAGGGCTTTCACCTCAAATTTCTCTATCACAGAGAAAGATGCATTAACAAGGGCTTACACCTCAAATTTCTCTGTCTCAAAGAAAAATGCATTAACAAGGGATTTCACCTCAAATTTCTCTATCACAAAGAAAGATGCATTAAAGAAAATCACAAGAGATCACTGATGTTGAGTCTCCCTCTCAGCAAGGGCTTCATTCTCCACAAATCCAAGCTTGTCTCAAAAATGCACAAAATTCACTCTAGAGAGAGGCTTGGTGAGAATATCAATTGTCTGCTCATCAGTGCAAATAAATCCTCAACTGAATAGCTTTCCTCAATACCATATCTCTGATGTAGTGGTATTTGATCTCAACATGTTTTTCTCTGTCATGAAACATAGGATCGACATATAGCTTCACATAGCTTTGATTATCACAATGAATAACAGTCAGCTCCAATGATTGTCCAAACAATCCTGCAAGGAGATTCTAAAGCCACACTGCTTCTCGAGCTACTACACATGTTGCAATATACTCTGCCTTTGCAATGCTTAGTGCCACCGAAGACTACTTCCTGCTACACCAAGTAATCATCGCAGACCCCAAACTAAAGCAACATCTAGAGGTGCTCTTTCGATCAGCCACATTTCCTACCCAATCAAAATCAGAATATCCTTGCAGCTTTAGGTCTACACTAGAAGTATATTTCAAGCCATATCCAACTGTGCCACACAAGTATTGCAAGATATGCTTAGTTGCAACTAGATGAATAGACTGAGTGCACTCACTGCATAGCAAATATCTAGTCTAGTATTGACTAGATACATCAACAATCCAATCAATTGTTTGTACATAGTAGGATCTACCAGATCTAAACTAGTGGCAAGCTCACTTAACTTCTTCAAATTGGTTTCCATCGGTGTAGACATGGATTTGCAATCCATCATCCCAAATCTCTTCAAGATGTCTATGGTATATTTCCCTTGACTCAGAATGATCTCATTCGGTCTCTGCCACACTTCCAATCCTAGGAAGTAATGCATATATCCTAGATCCTTCATCTCAAATTTAGAAGCTAACTCCTTGCATTTGATAATGAGATATTCTGCTCCAGTAAGAAATAGATCATCAACATAAAGAACCAAGATTAATGCCTCACCATCAACTACCTTGAAGTAAAGATTTGAATCAGCATCATTCTTGGAGAATCCCAAGCTCATCAAGTATCGATTAATCCTCTCATACCAAGCACGAGGAGCCTGCTTAAGGCCATACAAAGCCTTCTTCAGTTTACAAACATGAGACTCCTTCCCATGAATCACAAAGTCATCAGGTTTCTCAATGTATACTTCTTCGATTACACCATTAAGAGATGTTTTCTTCACGTCCATCTGATGTAACTTCCATTCCTTAGCTGCTACAATAGCAACGATGGTCCTGATGGATGTATAACAAGCAACCGGAGCAAAAGTTTCTTCATAATCTATTCCCTCTTTCTGAGAGAATCCTCTAGCCACAGATCTAGCTTTGTACTTCTCAATGCTTCCATCAGTCGCATGCTTGATCTTGAAGATCCATTTAGAAGCTACAACAGATTTCCCTTCAGGTCTTGGAACAATATCCCAAACATCATTCTTGATAATGGATTGATATTCTTCAACCATAGCATCTCTCTATACATGCTGACTTGATGCTTCCTCAACACTAGAAGGATTAGACTCAATGATATGACTCATTAATGCAACATAGCCTAGAAACTTCTGTGGTATTTTGCTTTGTTTGAATGTGCCTCTAGGAGCTACAAACTTTTCTTCCTCCTGCACAGTTTTCCTAGCCCATAGAGGTCTCTTACAACCTATGACAGTGTCTCTTGGCCCATCAATTGGTTCCAAAGGCTCAACTGGATCAATAGCTTCTTCTGGTTCAATAGACTCCCTCTGAATCTCAGGAGTATGATCAACATCAATGTCCTAAGGAGTCTCCAGATCTTCATTATCTATCTCCATGTGTGAACCTTTAGATATTTTGAATGCAACATCTTCTTCAAAAGTGACATCCCTATTGATCTCTATCTGTTTCTGACCTGCAATGTAAATCCTGTAGGCTTTTGAAGATTCACTGTAACCCACAAATATTCATTTCTTGCCAAATGGTTCTAACTTAGTCCTCTTATCTTTAGGCATATGAATATAAATAGGACAACCAAAGATTCTCAAGTGACTAACCTCAGGCTTCACACCTGTGAAAGCTTCTTCAAGAGTCATATTCTCCAAAATACAATGAGGGCTCCGATTATGAACATACACTGCAGTTCTAGATGCTTCTGCCCAAAGGAAGGTTTGCAAGTCTTGATCATGGATCATAGCTTTGGTTGCCTTAACAATGGATCTATTCTTCCTTTTTGCAACTCTGTTTTGCTGTGGATTGTAAGGAATGCAAAACTCCCTCTTAATCCCTGCTTCGATACAAAAGTTACGGAAGCCTCCAGAGGTGTATTCTCCTCCGTTGTCAGATCTCGGAACTTTGATTCTCTTTCCTGACAAATTCTCTACTTGAGCCTTAAATTCTTTGAATTTCTCAAGTACTTCATCAGATTCCTTAGTCTTTAAGAAATAAATCCAAGTCTTTCTAGAGTAGTCATCAATGAAAATTACATAATACCAAAAACCACTCAAAGATGCAACAGACATTGGACCACACAAATCAGAATGAACAAGATCTAGAATACATTTTGATCTATTTTCACTACTATGAAAAGGACCTTTAGTATTCTTACCCAATTTGCATCCTCTGCAAGTACCATCATGCTCTTGACTAAGTTTTGGAAGGCCAGTGACTATCTTCTCCATTGATGGAAGAGCTCTGAAATGGAGGTGAGCAAGTCTTCTATGCCAAAGCTCTCTTGAACTGGTGGAGTCATGCAACAATGCCTACATTGGACAAATGGAAAGTCTATAAAGACTCTCTTGCCAAACACCAATCAGACGGATTGTCTTGATGCTAGAGTTCTTTGGCCAAGCAAAAAATTTTCCCTTAGAAAATGCAACTTGATAGCCTTTGTCCTCCAAAGCTGAAATTGATACAAGGTTCCTCTTGATACTTGGTACAAATAGAACATCACTCAAATGAAGAGATATGTCATAATCTAGGTGAAGAGAGGATGCTCCAGCGCCTTTCACTAAATAACAAGCATCGTCTCTGATTATTACTTGAATGTTGGTTTCTCTCTCCACCAAATCTGAAAGATGCTCTCTAAATCTGGTAATGTGTTGAGAAGCACCACTATCAATCAACCATGTGCTGCTATCGGTTGGAACATTGCTTGATAGGGCAGAGATAAATAGAAATCCACTTGAATTTTCTCTTGAATCCTTCTAAGGAGAGACATCATCCACATCCGTAGTAGAAGCATGTTGCTTTGGTCTTGTTGCATAATCTCTAGCATAGTGACCAAACTTGTCACATCTGAAGCACTGTATATGGGAGAGATCCTTCTTCTTTGATTCAGGAGCAGCATTTGATTTCATGTCTCTATTCCTCTTGAATTTACCTTTTCTCCCTTCTCTCCCTTTCTTCTTTGAAGTTTGAGGAGAAAGAACATGATTGTCTTCATTGTGAGAACTTCGACCACTACTCCTTGCTGCCAACCTTGATTCCTCTTGAATGCAATCTGCCCTAAGATGATCAAACTTAGGTAGCTTAGATCTTCCACTTATACTTTGGATAAAAGGCTCCCAAGATTGAGGAAGACCGTTAAGCGCCAACATGACTAAGTCTCAATCATCAATTATGTCTCCAATGGCATAGAGTTGATCCTTCAACTCAGTGATCTTCATAAAGAAGGAGATGATTGAATCTCCTTTTGCCATCTTGATGTGATGTAGTTGTTGCCTCAATGCAAGAGCTCAACTGGTGTTATTGATCTCATACAATCCCTCCAAAGTCTTGAACATCTCTCTAGTTGTCTTCAATTTGGAGATAATAGGCACAAGGTGATCCTTCACATAATCAATAAATATCTTCTTCCTCTATTGTGTCTTCTCATTCTCATCGGAAGGCTCGGGTACTTCGCTCTCCATGAACTCAAGAATCTCATTTTCTTCCAATGCAATAAGAACTCTAAACTTCCAAGAGGTGAAGTTAGAGGCACCTTCGAGTCTATCTTCAACCTTGAGACTGTTCACCATTTTTGAAGATAAGATAGACACACTAAGATGAGAATAAGAGAGAAAGATCACGCTGCTTATAGAAATATGATCACGATCTTGCTTAAACCTGCTCTGATACCATGTTAGTTTTAAGATTAGAAATTAAATAAGCAGATATGGAATAATTTCAAACAATTCAACACAACATATACCCTGGGAAAACCCTCCAACTTGAGGGAGAAAAACCCAGCAACAATATATCACTTATATATTGAATAATGAACAACAATTTTCTTTGCAATGAGGCCAATCACAAGGCCAAATTAACAATGCCACACTTGATGCAATCTCAAGAGAAATAATATCGAACTCTTTGTTGTAGGTGATTTGCACTTGCTTGAATGGAATGAATGAATATATCAAGGAATGAGTAGTGCCTCTATTATATACCATTTGATAGGTCCTTCTTTAACCAATGTGACTTTACAAAATAAGTCAGCCTCAAGAAAGACGTGTCTCTCCAAAAGGTGGAGAACTTTATTTATGTCAGCTACAATGAATAAACATATGATTACAAATGAATGGAGGTGACTCTTCATAAATCGACCTCAATAAATAAATAGCCAATTGGCTATATTTAATTTATTGTTTATTAATATCACCACTGGAAGTATGAGGCCCATGGCTACACCTCAACATATATAATGTTCAAATATAAGGTTATTAAACCTTATATATTATATGCTTTATTAAGCAAATTCCTTTGAAATAATTATAATCTAATAAATATTAGATTATTAATTATTTATGAGTGGTTATTTTGAATAGGTGTGACTAGTACCCCTTAAGGTATTATGTCACCCTTTCTCCTATATTTAAGGAGGTTCCCTCTCATTCGAGAAGTGTAGAAGTTGGAGATTGATATTGAATTCTATCACTATGCACATGAGGTATTATTGGCCATGTGGAAGTATAGAGAAGTGTTCCCCAAGTTCGATCTATGTTATAATAGACCATTATTGTAAGTTTTTTAATAAAATGATGCTTTATAGAGTTTTTACCCAAAATGGTTTTCCCCATGTATATCTTGTGTAATGTGTAAAAACTATGCTTTTATGATTCTCATTTTATTTATTTTATTTCTTGTTTATAATGATTAGTATCCTAAGATCTTAATTTCTAACAAGAACTCCTCTTTCACGTAGAACCCTTGAATACACCTACTAAGTTTTGCTTGCACTAGAACTTTTTTGGGAAAATAAATCAAATGAAAGGTCACAAGTTAGAGAATGAGCTCATAAGTTTGAGTTGCAATTCCTTCGACACCCTTGAGGACTTCTTAAAAAAATTCAAATCACTAAGATTGTAGTTGAAAGAATGTGGAATAGAGAAAAAAGAGGATCAACTAGTTCTTTCTATACTCTCCAAATTAGGTTCTAACTATTCTAAGTTTGTATCTACCTTCTACTCCACCAAAAGGGCTCTTGTAATCATTTATAAGATGTCTTCTCTAGATAATTTCATAACTGACTTGACTAGCAAGTAGGATAAATTAATACAGACAAGCACATTGAAGTCTTCAAAACCACAAGCCCTCATTGCTAGGAATGGGAAACAATAGGCTTCAAACAATAAAGGGGAGAAGAAAACACTAAGAAGGATGAGGAGACCAAAAAGGATCAAAATTTTGAATTCTCTGAAACCAACATTGAAACTTTTTCAAACTAAGGGAAACCTAAAAAAGAAAATTTTAAGTGTTCCTCTTGAAAAAATGGGAATGATGAGCACAAATGTATGAAAAGTAGATAGACCATATATCACACCTTCTTGAGAAGCACAACACAAGGGTCCCTAGATCTATCAAAGATGCTCATCAACTCAATAATCTACTAAGGAAAAGAAAAAATGTAAAGGTAAATCTAAGGGAAAGATTCTACTTGCCACTACATCATCATCGACTTCGCCTTGGATCATTGAGTCAAGTGCCTCACACCACATGGGTTCTTCATAGGTTGAATTTTCTTCCTTAGAGCCAAGTATAGCAGGTCTATTATCTCTTTGGATGATGACACTTTAGCATTGGTTATAGGGAGAGGGTCTATTGAAGTTTAAGGTGTAAATTCACAAATGTTTTAAATGTACCTTCTCTTTCAGTTGATCTCCTATCAATCTATTAGACTACACACGATGGTGCAAAAAAGATTATTTTCACATCTAATTCAATACTTATTAGAGACTTGTAGAGTAGAGAGCTTATTGCAATCAGTACAATTGATCATGCCTCTTGATTATATGCCTTCTCACATCTTTCTCCAGATTGTTCTACACTCTCTTGAATCTTGAGTGGATCAGATACTTGAGGAGAAGTTTGGTCACTTGAATCTATGTCTATTCCAATCCACCTTGGTTCATGAGACTTGTATTGATTTTTCATCTCCTCCACCTCCTGCATATTCAAAAATCAATGAGATGAGATGAGATGTTACTAGTATTTCAATTCTAGATTTATGGGATGATTCTTTGCTAGATATTGTAGAGTTTTTTTGTTGAGTCATATATTGCATATTTGGAGGGAACTATTGAGGATATTCATATTCTCTTTCATGTTAGATCTTATGGGGTTGTATCCTCTTCTTCAGATGTCAAGGGGGGATATTTATACCATCTTATTCTTTCTCCACATTTGTCACAGTTTGGCATTGGTATGGATATCCTTAAGCATCATTTGGAGGAGCTACTTGCATGTTTGGATCATGTTCTACATTTGTATCTACAAGGTTTTGGATCATCACCTTCATTAGTGTGTCTTGGAACACCTACCTTGATTGTGGCATATTTTAGCATCAACATAGGGACACATGAGTAGAGTTCAGAGAATTCATACATTTTGATCTTTCTTCCCTCATCTCTCCTCTTGGAGATGAATTTTCTTCTACATTCGCCATTAGATTTGTTTCTTCCTAAGGGTAGGAACATTGGTTGCAAGTTTTGGATCATCTTCAATGTTTTCATGTTTTCACTTTTGGCATAGGAGCTACTTTCTATGGGGGGGGTCATGATTGTACTTGTGTGACTAAAGCAATCCTTGGGGGGTCATGTTGAGTCCCACATTCTTTTTTCACATGTACACATTTCTTTTTTCTCTCTTTTGGGGGCAATTTTGTCCCACTAGATTCTCTCCCTTTCTCCATTTTATAAGAGATTGCATTGTACTTAGGTACCTCATCAAACCTAGTTGTTGCGACCAATATTTCTTTGAGCCCACCAAAGCTATGAAAGGAGGGTTGTTAACATAGGAGTTAAGCTTGATTAAGAGTGCTAAGGGTTACATGTTTAATTTTAGCCACATGTTATTTTTAGCCAGCCACTTGATTTTTCAAGCTAATTCTAAATTAAGTGGTTACATGCCTATTTTTAGGCACCACTATTTTTGGACAATTGTTACTCTATATGTACTCCATATTGTGAGTTAATTCACCATTCCATGCAACTAAATTGCTTTGCATATTTTAGTTTTTTAATCTCACGGGTAGGAATGTGTGTGTTTATATTATGTGGTTCATTAGTATAGGAATTCATTCTACGGATCTTGACAATTTCTACAATGTATATGTTTTAAATGCATTCAAATAACTAATGAAACACTTTCTCCTTCCTTAATGTGCAAAGAAGTATATTATGTGGGAGGATAGTATCAACATGAGATAGAAAAAACATAAAGAGAGTTGATAAGACCATGAAACATGTCATGAATGCAAATCCATTGTGTTTTTTTTTAATTCCATTGCCATAATTTATGTTGTGCAACTATAAATATTGATTCTTTTAACTACCTAAAATAGTGTCATGACTTTTACCTAGTGTGATTTAAGGTGCTGTTACATATAGCCATGGTTACATTATGGTCTTATATTTGCATTCTCTCTTTCAACCTTAAGTTAGGGTACAATGCTAAGTTTGTGAGGTGCATGAATCCAAGCGGAGAAATAAATTTTAAATGCAACAAACCTCACCTATATGTAGGTTTCTTGAGTTATTCTTATAGCCAATCATTTAGGACTATTATCCTTTAATTTTGCAATTGGCAATAGGCATTTTAATGAGGATTTCTCTTTCATATGCATATGTTTTAAATATCAAAATTGGTATTGGAATAATGTCTTGAAAAGTGGCCCACTAAAATTTCTTGAAGAAAAGGTACACCACATTGGTGATTGTTTTCAATGGTTAATAAAGTAATCATTAAGGCTTTATAAGGACGTTTATTTAGTCCACTCTTTCTCATTACTAAGTACTTGGATGAATCTCCCTTTGAGAATATTTATGGACCATTAAGGCACCTGACCAAAATGAGATCTTTCAAAATTATTGTGAGGATAGGAGTTGGGAAGTTAGCACCTATTAGTTTTGTAAAATTCTCTTTGATGGGTACCAAATGGTAGAGCATATATAAGAGTTTTGGGTGAGTTATAATTTCACTGAATACTTATCATTTTGGGGTTTGACAGTGCTTTTTAAGCTTCATGTTTTGAATAAGAGTATTAGAGTCATATTTTTTTAGAGAGGAAATTTTCCCTATATCTTGTTAGCAATATTTTAGGAATAGAGGTGAATTTTCTAAAGCAAATGTATTGGTCAAGATTTGCTTATCAATTTGACTATGATCTAGATCGGTAATATGATATTTTTATCATTTTTTATAAAGAATATTCTCAATGAAACTACCTAGAGATGACATGAACAAGGACTATATATGAACCTCAAGGAAAACATAACAATAAAGGAGATCAAATTGTGTGTGAGATAGACAAGTCTTCCCACCAAGGACTTTAAGAGTTTTGAATCAACCAAAGAGGATCTTTCACAATAGAAACTTGAAGCTAAGTACTTATAGGTAAATAAGTGACGATTGGATTACAATCCTAAAGGAAAAACATCTACAAAATATCCAAGGCATACTTTGGCTATGATATAAAAATACCAACTACACTTTAAGATAAGTTAATTTTGATATGGAATCATGAAGCTTGTTTGAAAGCTCTTGAATAAGATAGGGCAAGGTTCCCATTATGATCATGTTCATCAACATAGAACACAACTATGAGAACATAACCATCTTGATGGCTCAACTAGAGATCATAGCCACATTCATACTAAATAAATCCTCTAGAAATGAAAAATTATTATCTTAGAATATTGTTCCTTAGGAGTTTTCTTGATATCAATAAGATAGACTAGAAATTTCTACAATGACTCACTCTAAATTGGAGGGTTTGGAGGAAGAATTGACATATTTTCAAGTAGTGTTCCACAAGCCCATAGGGATACCACTAAGAAGTAAGTGAAGCATGAGATTCAACTCTTACATGAATCTCCTCTACCAAACATCATCTTGTATCAACAATCACTTAACTAGAGAAAGATAAGGCCAAGAAATAACTTCAAGAGCTATTGGATAAAAGGGTCACTATCACAAGTACTTCACCATGAAATTCATCTATTGTGACATTGATCTAAAAACTTGATTGATACATTGAAATCTTGTGGATTTACCAATTGGGCACCTTTGCAAGAGGCTACAAGTACACTAGCAACAAGGTTTAGGTCACATGTAGCAATACTACAAATTGTCATAGAGCTAATACATGTATTTTTTTTATTTGTTATAGGTTTCAATTAATGCACAAGATCTTAGTGATTGTACAATATCTCAATTACTACATAACAAGATCATAGTTGTGTAAACACTAATGTTATACAATATCTTAGCAGTTGCACAAGATTTCATAGTTGTATCCTTAGTTGTTGTAAACCCACTTATTTGTTGCTCAAGAGGACATGGTTGCTACACAACTATAAGAATTTAAAAAGGAAGTCTGTTCCTTTATAGAGATTTTTTATTTCATAAATGGGTCATTTTTTTTGTTGTCCCATGCTAGCTGGCATCAAGGGAGAAATCATTCTTGGTGGTTTATTTTCTCTAATCCATGACCATTCACCTCACCATGGAACCATGGTGGTTTATGTGTATTTAGCAAGGGTTAATCATTTTATTTTCTCTATTGGAAATCATAGACCTAAATCGAAGGAAAATAAGTATCGTATTAGTATTTGGATGGTGAGGCAATTGCACAAATGCATCTGTTGCAATCCCAAATTGATATAACTTCCACTGATGGTAAAAATGTGGATTTGGAAGAAAACAAACTAAAAAAGACATTAGAGTGGGAACTCAATTGAATACCTTTGGTAGTTCATTAGCTATTGTACCATAGCATCTAGAGTTGGATTAAAATAAGAAACTTTCAAATTGTTTATTTGAAGAGGAAGAATAAACAAGTGTTTTAGAGTTGTATAGAGCAAAGTGGAGAAGAAAGGAGACTATATAAATAAAGCATAGCTCCACTAATTCATGTACAAGCACTAAAATAGTGAATGGGGTGCTAAATTGCATACCCTTCCTAGAGTTCACACATTACATTTTCTTCAAAGGAATTTTGTGTCATTTGGGTTCTTCTCATTATGTCTTTCTATTTGTTTCTATTTTCCATTTTTTAACATTTAATATTGTTGCAAATTGATTGAATCCATTAGTGTGTGCTATTAAGAGTGGTTTTAAACAAGCTACCTAAAGAAATGCATCACTAACACCACTTTATGGTTATCAACCCAAAGGTTTATGGATTAGATGCTATAAAAAAGGATGTGTATTGGGGGATGTGCATTTATTATAATGCATTGAAAAAGATCGCTACAAAGAATCATTATCTTATTCCAAGAATAGATGATTTATTCGACCAACTTTAGCATTCCAAATATTTCATTGAATTGGATCTCAAATCTAAGTACCATCAAATTTGTATGAAGAACACTTGGAAGATTACTCTCAAAACAAAGCAATATTTCTATGAATGGTTAATTCTTCCTTTTGGATTATGCAATGCACCTACTACATTTATAAGGCTAATGAATAATGTGTTGATGGATTTCATAGATTCATTTGCCTGTGTATTTATATGATTTCTTAATTTTTAGTGCAATATAGGAAGAATGACGCGTTCACATAAAACAAGTCTTAACAAGTTATAAAAGTAAAACCACTTTTGTGTCATATAAAAATTTATGATTTTGGAAAAGAATTGTAAGTATACTTAGGACATGTGGTTAGAAGAGGAAAAATTAGAATAGATCTGGCTAACGTGCAATCCACCACAAATTATACACTAAAGAATGCTACAAAAATATGAGTTTTGTGGGTGTTGTTCAATATATGAGGAAAATCATTCTAGCATTCACTTTTATATCCTTACCTCCACAAAAAGTTGCAACCATGAGGATTTCTCATAGGGTTAGTGAACATGATAAAGCAACTAAATTGTTGAAATATAAAATTAGGCATGAGCATGTGTATTCTTCCTAATTTGTATTAACCCTTTGAAGTAGAAGTTGTTGCAAGTAAATATCTTATGAGTGTCATCTTTCTATAATGATGCAAGAGCATCCAGGGGTACCAAGCAATCCTGCACAACCAAAAATATTTTAAATTTTATGCTTGTGTTTTATTTTGATTTTTGGTTGTAGGTACAAATTATTGAAATTTTCAACTCTTCCAGCATAGCAAAATTTGGTGATGCATTGTGAGAAAATCAAATTATTAATTGGTTCATTTTTAAATTGTTTTAAAATATGTTAATTTTACAAAAAGGAAAATCTTACACCCAAGCTTGGAGTGGGTATTTAATATGCTCTGCAACTCCACTTTGAAATTTGAATTTGTATTTTGTTGCAAGTTGGGAATGCAGGCTGTTGAGGGAGAGTGGGAAGAAAATTTTGAATTTCACATTGAATGCATATGTCTAGAAGAGGAAATCTATGCCAAGGAGTAATGAGCATTTTTTTGATATGCTTTTTATGCACTTCTCAACACAAGTAATGCATAGGTGCATCACCTCTCTTGAAAGACAATCTTCCACAATCAGATTGCAGAACACTATCCTAGGGTCTCTAATGTTAGGTCTTGATAGTGCTTGGAATATCTCAGTTGTTTTATGTGATTTGTTGGAATCACAAGGCAGACTTACGTAGCTAGATGTGAGATGAACCTCGAAATGGAGTTCAAAGATGGGAAACTAGAGTGTAGTTTGTTGCAGGTTCGAACAACAGTCCAAAACTCCAATGTTGTCTTAAGATTTTGCTTTACAATGTGCAATGAATCTTAGCACGAGTTACTTCTTAAAAAAAAGGGAAAAAAGTAGGGAAGAGAAGAGGTTCCTAGATCTGAAACTAACTATGAATAGTGATCATGGAGGGTTCTACTGTGAACAACTTCCTTCAAATAGAATTTCACTTAACTAGAAATTTCACAGTATCATGAAATTTGTGCTATCTTCTAAGGACTGCAAATGTTTTACCATTCATTCACCATAAACATGCATGAACAAAGATAAAAGTTTGAGGCAGCTTTCAATTTAAAGTCCAGACTAACTTTGCACAGCTATCTACCATTAGTAAACAAAAAAAAGTATGGACAAGAAAGGCATCAACACAGTAGAAATCTTCATAACCATTGAACAACATTACTAAATCTATCAAAGCAATCTAAGACTATGAAGAGCAGCAAAGCAAATCTAACTAAATCATCTAACTATGGGAGATGAATCGTGAAACATGCAAAGAAACTCAGAAATCCACCAAAGTCAATGTATCTCTATTAAAATTTCTGCAGCATGTCTCTACAACAACTCAACTCTCTTTGAAAATGAGAGGAGACCCCCTATTTATAGTGTCCAAAAATTAGAATGAATGGCCAAGATTGATTTGCATTGTGTGGCCAAGATTCACTACAAACTAGGGTTTTACCTACCTCCCAAATATATTACATTTTAAAATACATTTTGTCCCTTTCCCTATTTTGTCTTCTAGTGGCAGCACTGTAGCATTTTGTCTTTTTGTTGATTTCCTTTCCTGTAGCTATTCTGTAAGGAATTCTTCATCAATAATAGGGTTCCCTTCTTGCTTCAATGGGGCAACCTGCCCATCAATCCATTCTTTTGTACGAGCCTCAACAGGCTTGGTCAGAATGTTGAGGTCATCGACTCTTGCTCGTCCCCATCCATTAGCAGTAGTGGTAGATTGGCAACGGCACCATACCGGGGATCTATCATTGTGCTCTCATATTCTTCTATCTAATCGGGCACTGGGAACAAGTTCACCCTTTTTACAAAGTATGCGGTCATATGCATATAGTGTCTCATCCGCACCTCATAGTCATCCTTACAATCAGCCCAAAAATCTTCAACACTATGAAGATGGGCATATTCGTGTTCGAGTGCCTTCCTGATGTGGCCATAGAGGTCCATCCATGGCCGGGCCGTGTGGAGTCTAAAATGACACTCGGCCAATTCCTTTTCTGAGTTTTGAGCACATTGGGAGGTGTGGAGCTTGTACATCCCATGGTCGAAAGAAATGGAATAAGAAATCCCAACCAGATGTTTGTTGCTTACGAGGGTGTACACATGTCACAGCTATCGAGAAAGCTCCAAAAATATTATCCAGTCATTGGCATACCGAGGCAGCTTGTTCGGTCTTTCTGAGAAGCCTTTTGCACGAATGTATGTAAACTTCAGATACTGAATAAATAGAAAGGCATATTGTTTAAGGAAAGCACAAGCACTATGGGAGACTTGTCTCTCAAAGTCACCCCTGAGCAACCTGATGAGATGACCCATAAAAGTGTCATTTACCCTGTAGTAGTCCTTCTTGTAGTTCTTGTATTGCAACTAGGGGTACCTATCATAGACTTTTAGCTCCCTGCCTTGTTCTTCATTCGGAGCTCTGAATAAGCCACTATATTGCCTCCGTTCGGCCAAGGAATAGACTAGGTAGGATGTCATGTAGAACTTGGAAGTCTTTTTGAATGCCATGAATTGCTCGTGAAAGTAATCACTTATTATCCCTCCCCAGTACAATGTGGTATCCTCTTTGCCACGAAGAATCTATTCAACAAAGTAGACCATCCATTCTTAAAAGTAGGCCGCAATACGAAGGCCCATTACTCTGCTCATAAGGGTTACCAAATCATGATAGTCTTCATAGAAGTCGCTGCGAAAGAGCTCTTGGGGACCTTTGCAGCGCTTCCCCTCTTCTCCTTGAGCCAATGTTGATTTATAAGCTTCTTACATTTAATGGGATCCTCGTCCCACATTGCCTTGCACTCCTGTATGGTTGGAAATTCCATCTCCCCAAAGGTAGGGATATGAAAGTTCTTAGTTATTGCTTGGGCCGACATGCCAGCTAACACGTTTCCATCCTTGTCCACTATTGTTCTGGTTACCGGCTGGTATGCCTCCCTGCAAGCCATTACTAGTTCGGGGGCGATAAGAGCAGGAGGAAAACATGCAGCTTTGGCTATCCTGGTGCTTCTGATCAATCTTGTGTTCTTTGTCTTAGGGTTGATCCTGACCCTTTGTATGAATTCATCGATGTCCACATTTCCTATGTTGGTGTCAGAGACTTCCTTCCAATCTATGGTAACTTTAGATTGCAACGGTTCCCCTTGGAACTGGTATTTCATTTGGTCTTTGTCTTCTTTTCCACAAGGAGCTTTGACTGTTTTCTTCCCTTTTTCTTTCTCCGCGACTACCCCCGACGGTCCTGCACCCGATTCCATATATTCTGCACATAAGAGCAAGGTGAGCATAATCAAGCATGAAAACATAAAATGTTAGCCAAATCCCTACAAACGAAGTTAGATTGGATAATTCAACATTTGAAAATTCTAACAAATAATCCAAGTTATCGTTTAGCAGTTCTCAGGAGGGAGTTTGGATGGTTCAGACCCCAGGGGTCGGACTTCCCTGGCCAGAATGTTGTTTTAAAGGGCGAACAGGGCAGGGTGGTCCACAAGGTTCCACCTGCCCTAGGACTTGGCCAGATTAGAAGTCTACTAAGTAAAGTGCCCTATTTTGGCACGTGGGTCGAGATTAGTTTGTTGACTAGAGGACATTGGGACCATCCTTGAGGCATTCAGAATCAAGAGGAGGGATGGTTGTTTGGAGTTTTCCATTTGGGAAGGGCCTTGGTGAGATGGCATTCCAGGGACGGAGTCCTGCCGGAGCGGGTCCGACGAGCCTGGAGGACGGCCGACACAACAGTTTGATCGTTTAAGTATCTTGGGTCGGACAAGGCAAGAAGTTGTGAGGAGATCACTGTTGGAAACGGCGGATAGTGAGCGAAGGTCTACTAGAGGAAGTCTGAGGGCACGGGTCCGGCGAGAGGCCTGGCCTAGTTTTCTTTGTTTTCGCTGAATGGAGTTCATCGGCCAACAAAGGACCAGGTCTCGAATGTCAAGAAGGCAAAGGCAGCTCTCCCTTTTGCAACGGCTAGGACGAGACGAAGTCCCAACGGAAAAAGTCTGATAAGTATGATCAGTAAAAGGTTGGGGACACTTGAGTTTTATCGTTTTTGCTCATGCAACCAAAGGATGACCGGAGCTCAAGGAGTAGAAGGCAGCCACCAGAAAGCCATGAGAAATGGCGATCCGCGAATGGAAGTCCTCGAACTAGAGCTCAGAGGGCATTTGGTAAGGTTGTTTCAACTTCAATGAGCAATGAACGGAGGGGTGGGGTCTAGAGGTCGGATGCTTGGAGCCAGAATTTTGTGTGAAAGGGCAAATGATGGGCGGCATCCCGGGGATGGAATCCCGTGGAAATGGATCCAAGCCATGTGAAGGACCACTTCGTTTTAGTTCAAAAGATGGCATTCCAACGGCGAAGGACGAAAGTCTTCCTGCCATGGCGAGCCTGAGAGGTAGGTTCGCCGCTCGACAATTCATTTTTTTTTGCATGTAAGTAATGGTGTTAGGAGTCGGCAGGTCCGAGAGTCACAAATTCCTTGACCGAAGAATGGCATCGAGGGAGTGAGGTTTCGTTAGTGCTTTAAGGGCGATTCATGAAGGTTTCTTAAAATTCTGCCACATAGGTTTTAAACGCCTCATTTTTCTTTATCAAATGTATTCGCTTTTCGTCCTTTTTATCCATTATTCTTGCACAAAATCACAAAAAAGCACAACAGGAGGGTCAACGGCCAACTTACCGCCGATAGATGCGAAGGACCGACGAAGGGAGGCTACGGGCTCAAGGGCGGCGCGCAACGACTGCTCTAGATCACTCTGATTTGCTCTGGCTATCCTGACATGTGAAAATGGCAGTTCAAATTGGCCTATTTATAGAATTTTATGACATTAAATGCCATCAATAAATGTTTGTACGGCCACCATGGAGTTGGTGAATTTGAAATTCGAAAACGGCCATGAGGGGTCTGGAACTTGGAGGTCAGAAGGTCGTGAGCAGATAGCCATTTGAAGTGTGATGGAAAGCCATCGGCGAAGAAAACCCTGGGGTCCAACTGTAATGCCTCTCGTGTTATTGTACTCCTATGATACCTTTATGTGCATGTGGTTGTTGTTGTTCGAATATTGCTTATGTTTGATGTATACTCGTGATTACGTTGGTGATTGTTTCATCTATTTGACTTATATGTTTTTCTTGGATGCACATGATATTGTTTTATGATGTTAATGATATAATGATTCATGGTGTTTATCTTTAACTGATTATGCTATACTGTGTGGTTATGCAAATTGTTTAATACTCGCTTCATGATATTTATGATGATGTGCTATTGTTTGAGGTTTGGGTGAGGGGGACAGTGTTGCATCGCTCATCTGTGAGCGCCCTGCCACACTGCAATTCTCTCTCACAGTGTGTAGTACATTGAATATATATGTTGTTTCAACACTTGGTTTTATGCAGGTTTGTAGGTACCAAGCACCGACTCCACCCGCATTGTCAAGTCAGAGCGTGCCCAACATACCCAATGGATATGATGTAGTTTAAGGATTTGGCAAGAAAGTATCCCCGTCCATGTCCGTCATCCCATCATTGTTTGATGATGTCATATGTCAGTTCCTGCTCTGTTTGGTATCATCTTGTTTTACGTCGTTTCTTTTTCTTAGGTGGAAATTTTAATGTGTTAATTGTTTGATTTAGATGGTATCGTTACTATTAATTAGTTAAATTAATACAATTATGGTTAGTATTATGATTGAAATTAAACATTAAATGTAATTATTAATGTGTGTTGTGAAGATTTAATTAAATGCTAAATTAGTTTGAAAATTTTAAATTATGTTTTTAAAATTAAAAGAATAATATCTTAATTGGAGCTTTATGAATTTTCAATTGGCAATTAAATAATAATGTTTATTTAATTAAATAATAATGTTTATTTAGTTAAATAATATTGTTTATTTAGTTAAATAATATTGTTTATTTAATTAAATAATATTGTTTATTTTATTAAATAATATTGTCCATTTAATTAAATAATACTATTTATTTATTTATTATTACTTGGATTTATTCAACAACAAAAAAAAATTGTTAATAATTGTATTTGGTAAATTTTTATACTAAAAGAGTTCTCCGTTAAATTTATAATGGGATAATATGTTTACCTTGTAAAATATTAAATGGTGGAAGGGTTGTGCTTAATATAATATAATTTAATATAATATAATAAGATCGTATCCAAATAATGGTTTTCCTCCTCGTGCCTTGTAAACCCTTTTCACTTTCTACATGATTCTTTCAACGTGGAAGGAGGAGCTGGAGAAAACACGGGAAGGGTGAAGGTAAGTTCATTTATTTTTATGTTTCGTATGCTATTTTCTGAGAGATATGGGTAAAGAACCAGCATTAAAGACTAAATACATATTTACTATTGTTGTAATAATAATAATAATAATAATAACACACAGTAATAGGCATCTCAAGTTAAAGTCCATGCATAGCCGATGCACAGAGGTATAAATAAGTAATTTCTTTTGGAAGACTGTAACGTTGTATCACATGTATATAGAGATTTTTGGAAAAATTTAAATATTTCAAAGTATTGAATTTGTAAATATATTTAGTGTATGATGTTTTTCTTCTTCAATCTCGGTAATCTTAGCACCCAACTTGATTAGTTAATTTAATGAAGTAAAAATGCATGCCTTACCTTTATGTAGCACTTATTATTTGGTACATGAATTAAATCCCACCCAGGAAATAAAAATAAAACTTATGCACAAATTCTCCTTTGAAACCATTTATACCTTCTTTCTACTTTCAACATTCATTATCTGTCACCAAATTTGTATTTTATGCAACTGTTACTCTTGTTTTCATTCAACCCTAAATAGGTTTTTAGCATAAAGATTTTGCATAAGAATCATTAGATGATATTTACCCTCCACTTCTTTCACCTCTCCTTAAAATTAAGCATGATATTTACCCTCCACTTCCTTTTTCCTCTCCTTAAAATTACGCATGATTGGTATGGCATACTTAGTTCATGCGTACATTCCATTTAGATACGTGAGAAATGAAGCTTTAAGTTAAAATAGTACATGTTAATTTTAATAAAGGAAATGAGGTTAGATGATACTATAGCTTTAAGATTGATTTTCTCCTTTTAAAATACTCCTTTTAATTGAATAGTTGTAGGTTTAATTATTTTTGTGAAGATAGCTCTTTTATTTATAATATTTAGAACCTATGTGAGTATTTAAATAAATAAATATATTTTCAAATGATATTTACTAATTATATAGCTGTTTTTAAATAAAATTAGTTAACCAAATAAAGAAATTAAATTTAAATTGAAAAGTAAATTATTAATTATATTGTGCAAAAGATAAGTAATCTAATTATGGGGTAAATTTTATGTTGACAAGTAATTAAAATTTGAGTTAGACTAACAACAATTATATACTCAAGGAGATTAGTATATTTGTAGGGTAATTCATAGTTATATATGTTAAGGGCGTTGGGGATTTTGGTCAATTAACATCAAATAATAAAATCTAACTTAATTTAGTAGTTTTAAAGAGTTAGTGGTTTTTTTTTGTGAGAGTTTGTAAATATATATTTAAAATTTGATTTATTTAAAATTAGATTTATTTAAAACTTGTTTTATAAGATATGGGTGATTTCATTATCTTGTAAGTTGTTATAAGTAGTCATTTATCTTTTTAGTTTATTTAAAATTTGATTTATTTAAAATTAGAACTATATAAAACTTGTTTTATAAAATATGGGTAATTTCATTACCCTATAAGTTACTGTAATGGTAATTTATCTTTGTAGTAAATTTAAAATTTGATTTATTTAAAATATGGGTAATTTCATTACCCTATAAATTACTGTAATGGTAATTTATCTTTGTAGTAAATTTAAAATTTGATTTATTTAAAATTAGATTTATATAAAACTTGTTTTATAAGATATGGGTAATTTCATTATCTTGTAAGTTATTGTAAATAGTCATTTATTTTTTAGTATATTTAAAATTTGATTTATTTAAAATTCGATCTATTAAAACTTGTTTTATTAGATATGGGTAATTCATTACCCTGTAAGTTACTGTAATGGTAATTTATCTTTGTAGTATATTTAAAAATTGATTTATTTAAAATTAAATTATTTAAAACTTGTTTTATTAAATATGGGTAATTTCATTATCTAGTAAGTTATTGTAATAGTAATTTATTTATTTTAGTATATTTAAAACTAGACTTGTTTCAAGTGTATTTAAAATTAGATTTAATTTCAAGTGCATTTAAAATTAAAACTAGATTTAATTACAAGCTTATTTAAAATTAAATTTACTTTCAAACACCTTTACTTTTAGATTTGTGACTGTGCATAAACCGTATATGGTAGATTTTAAATTAAAATTTATTTAGTTTGAAGTCAACAAAGGTAAATGTCATACTTTTAATTAAATTTAATTTGCAGTAAAAATCAGGTTACATTCGAATTAAATTTGTTATTATAAAATAACAGATATATATATATAGGTTAAGTTTTAATCAATTTGAAGTAAACAAAAGTACAGGCTATGAATTTTAAATCAAAAGAAAACTGATGTTTTGAATACTATAGGTTTTTCCCAAGTGCTTATCTATTTAAAATATATTATAAAGGAAATGTTTTTAATCATAGTGGATTATTTAATTATTTATTACATTATCTTTAATAAGTTTGGATTATGTTCACGTTCAAATGAATGGGTATGTATAGTCCTATTGAACATGTTTGGATATTTATTTTGGTTATACTTTGAGTGCTCGTTGGAATTGATTTCTTATGCATACTAGTGGTTCCATGTTGATCATACTTTCCTCTTGCTTTATTTCACTTTTGAGGTAATCTTTATGTATAGACATGTTTTGGATAAGTTGGGAACCCGTAAATGCTTAAGCCACTCTCATTTGATAAGTTATGGGTGGTAGGTTGTTAGGTTTCCAAAGGCGATGGGAAACCTATTTTGTGTGGAATCTTCCCATGATTAGACCTTTGTGTTCCATTGATCGTATTTCTATTTTGAGTTCGTGGGTGTACCATGTTCCATGATTTTCCTTGCCTTTGGTTATGATTATGAGCGAGATGGTTCATGCTTCGCGCGTGTATTTGTTTTGTGGCTTTTATGCTTAGTACAACCTTGTTGTGAATCTTATTTTCGGAACTATTTGGAAGGGTTTCCTAAACAAGCGTTGTTGTACTTGTTTGATGTTGGTTTATGTCAATGTTGAGTTAGCCCTATTTTTTGCTTGACCTTGTTTGGATGTGCAATCCTTTCTTGTCATCTCCTAGCATGGGGGGTGAACCTTCAAGTCCACATGGTCGGGTGGAACGTGCTATGCACCCATTGGGCTCCCAAGTTGTGTTCGTGATGCAGAAGCGGGTGCAGATTTCCCAGAGCTCCACTTGGTTGAAGATTGGACCTCATTTTATACCTTATTCTTCATTGATGTATGATTCAAGTGTATTTGATATACTCTTCTCGTTGATATAAGGGAAGCATTATGTAATGTACTATTGGATACATGATGTGTTGTATTTGTAGAAGTATGCTCTACCATTGTAATATTGATCTATGAGCTGAAATGTCATACATAATGAATATATTTTCCTCTCTTTTGTTCATAAGGGTTGTATGTCACCACTATGTAATCTTGGTTTTTAATTCACTTTCGTTTTTGGTAAAAGTTTAGGTTTCGTAATGCCAACCCATGTACCCTAGAGGACATAGAATGATGGATGTATCTTTTCATCGCTATTGATCCTGAATGAATGTATGATTATGTTATCTTGTGAATGCATGCTTCTTTTGTTAACTTTTGGGCATTATCTTTAACGATGTCTTGGCTGGGGACGTTTATATGTAATGCAACCATGTAACCTAATGGGACTAGTTAGGTTTTGTCACATAATATATATTTGATCACATTTTAATGTTTATACATATTCACCTTATGTAATGTTTCACCTTTGATAAAAAATATTAGTGTGGTATTTTGTTGTCCTTTGGGGTTCACACGGCGGGGCGTTACACCAACGGGTGGAACTCTGGCAGAGGACGACCATTTGGGAAGGGCAAATGCATAGCGGAAACCCGGGAAGGGAGATCCGGCAGACCGGGCCCGTGGACGATAGGTGACTTAGTCATTCAAAGCACGGGGAAACGGCGATTAAAATGGCGGGTCCCAAGCTATGGAAGGTCGAGGCCTTTTAGCCGTTTGAGATGGCAAACACAATAGGGAAATCCACCAAAGGAAACCCGACAAGGTGGACTCGGAGGGTGCCAAGGACACTGGTAGGGGAAAACTGCCAAGGGATCTCCACAAAGGCACCTGACTTAGAAAATTTGAGGGGAATGCAACATGGTCGACTTGAGATGACACTTTGAGGCTCGCTGACCATTTGGGACACCAAACAAGGGGCACACAAAATGAGGCAATGGCAAAAACGACCGGACAGGCGAAGGAAAGAGAGGGTCCCCATTCCGAATGAGCCGTGTGTGCTGAGGGTACAACACATTTTGGAGGTTTGACCGGCATAATATTAGTTTTGGGAAAAGAGAAAAGATTGTCTGGGTCGTAATTGTGAGACCCGGTCTCAATTAAATGGCCATAACTTTCTCATACGGTAACAAAATTAAGAATTTCAAAATGATCTGGAAAGCTGGAAACGACGCGCACCAAACCAAAAAATTGTTTTAGAAAATTCTAGCAAATGACAGAGCGTTGATAGGCAGAAAGTGACGGGTTTTCTTGGTGGTTTAGTGGAGGTTGTTTTGAGAAAGCAATAATGGTTTCTCGTCACACAATTTATATATTTTGATGCTTGCAATTTAGTGAAGGGGGGCTTTGGAGTGTTAGTGGTTGCATATCCAGATGTTGTTGGAATGATGTTGGAATGATGTTAGAATGTTGAGTTGCAAATTTTTGTATGTGTAAAGCCCATGATGTATGCGAGCATATGAGCTCCATGATTATGTAATTCATTTTAAGATTTTGAAATCAATATATGTTGCAGATTTCTCTTCCATATTTCATTGTTAATGTTTATTTGCAGACTTTTGGCATAGTGTTGTATGTATGTTTGGTTTTATATTTGAAAGGGAGAGTATCCCTCTTTCATTACTCGTAAGGATTGGAGTAGAATTAAAGTCATACATTTTTTAGTTTGGGAGATTTTAATGTCAAAAGTTTATTACAAAAAATTGTCAGCAATTTACGAAAAGTTTAATATCTCATGATTTTGGAGGATTGGTGTAAAATCCTCTTGCAAGGGTCTATGGGGTACTATTCCATGCTTGCACGCCAATTTTTGTGTGAATCAAAGAACTTTCATTTTTTTTGCCTTTAGCACCCGATTTGGCACTTCCAAAGTACCAATTTGATCAATTTTATTGTGGAAGGGTGTTATGAGGGTCATGGAAATTAAATATTAGCTTATATTCCTTCATTAACTATTTGTCTATTGCATAAATAATATGGGGGGTATTATGAGGGTCATGGAAATTAAATATTAGTTTTTATTCCTTCATTAACTGTTTATCTATTGCATAAATAATATGGGGGGCGTTTGGAGCATAAAAGAGGCAGAAAATCAAGATTTTAGACATTATAAAATTCCCATAATAGAGAAAAACGCCTCTGAGAGTAAAGACAGCACCTGGAAGAGTTAATGGAGGCTAAAAATGTCTTATTTAACGCTGCATAAACTTAGAATATGGATAGCTATGCTTGGGGGGAGTGGGGCACCCATTCTAGAGCAATAATTGATGATTTGCAATGCATTTTTCAAAGGTTTTTGAAGAAAAACATGGGAAGAAGTTTGTGAGGAATGGGAAGGAGAAAAATACCTTTGTAGAGGTATTCGTTGGGGGTTTTGGTTGCAAGTTTGAGCAATGCCAGTGAAGGAAAGATAAGACACTAGTGTGTGAGAGGTGCAAAGATTTTGGAGTTGTGTGAAGGTCAACGACAAGAGCTTTGGAGCAGCAAGAAGAAGCTAAAAGGAGAACATTTATGGAGATTTGATTTTAAAAATCTATTGAGCGGTTTGTGTTTGTATAAATTTGAATGAAAGAAGTTTTAAGATTTGATTTGAAATGGTTTTTTTCTTTGTTTAATCTATGTTGTTTTGTGAGTTGTGGATTGGGGTGGTTTTTGTCTACATATAAGGAGGTAAACCTATTTTTATCATTTAGAAGTTTTTTGATTCAACAATTAGAGTATATCCAAACTATGATAGAGAATTATATGCATTAGTGTAAACTATTGAAAAAAGGGGTCATTATTTATTTGGAAAGGAATCTATTGTACATATTGACCAACAACCTCTACAATATTTGCAATCTCATGGTATATTGCAATAAGCAATGCATTATAAATGGATAGAATTTTTGCAATAATTCCATTTGGTGATCAAATACACGAAAAGGGAGCATGATTGTACTGAAAAATATGCTATGTAGGCCACCAATCTCAAAAAAAATGTTGATTATAAGCTAACTAGAGCCTTTTACAAAAGAGGCTTATGAGGAGGAACATGCCCAAGATGTGAATTTTGGAGAAAGTTCTAGGAGCAATCAAAATTGAAGAAGACTTATACCTTAAGGAGAGCTTACTCTACGGTTAGGGAGACTATGTTTCAAGGGAACAAAGCCTACTACTTTTGAGGGAGGCAGGTAACTCCAAAGAAATGGGCCATTTTGGTGTTAGTAAAACAATGGCCCATTTACAAAAGTATGTGTTTTGGCCTAAAATGTAACAAAAAAATGGCAAGATTTGTTATATGTTGCAAATTGTGTGGTACTAGAAAATATAAGATAAGAAAGAAGGATTATATTTGCCTCTTCACGTACCTGCAAGGTCATGGAAAAGGATTTATATGGATTATGTAGGAGGATTCAATATGGGGCATGAATTTGTTCTGTGAAAGATTTAGTAAAATGCGATACTAATTCCATGCAAGAAAACCAACAAAGGAAAAGAAGCAACTAAAATGTTCTTAACTAATGTATGGGTTCATTGTATTTTTTATTAATCTACTGGTGCACTTTTAGATCCAATAGAGAAAAAAATCTTGAATATAAATTTTTATCTACTTAATGGAATATGATGGAAAATAAGGTCAAGAAGAGTACAACATTTCATCCACAAAAACAAGAGTGGTCAATAGAATTTTGGTACAACTCATAAGGGATTATAACAATAGGTTTCTCAAATCTTGGGATGAGTCTCTAATAGACATATAATAGTCCTACAATAGAGAAATTTACTCTTCAACAATCACTCACCTTTTGAAGCAATTGTGGAGTATTTTCCTTTAAGTCATTTGATGTTGCACTAGAACAAAAAAAGGAGCGAGAAGGACAAGATTTGGATTTGATCAAAGCAACAAAATAGTTGAGTAAATTAGTAAAATTCATCTCAAGGTGAAGAAACAACTCAAGAGGACTCAAGAATTAAACAAAAATAGACATTATTAACATAGGAAAGAGCATAAACTTGAGGTAGGAGATAAGATGTGGTTTGTAGGCAAGGTAAGATTGCAAGGGAGAGCTAAAAAACCAAACCTATAAGATATGGGCTATTTTCTTACTAGGAGGAAAAAAGTGAGAATGCTCTTAGACTTGATCTACCCTTTTTCATGAATATTTATTCAATGGTGAATTGTTAAAAACTACATCTTTATGAACCTTCTATGTTCAATGTAGAAGAAGAAAAACAAGTGCTACCTTCAATAGATGGTTATTAATCACTAACTAATATTTCTAAAGGATGTAGTGTTAGAAAGAAATACAAGGGTAGTCTTTAATAGAACTCAACAATCTTGGAAAGTGGAACTCAAAGGGAAAATGGTGAAGCTAGCAAAGTGGTACTCCAAGGAGAAAGTGGGTGAACTCTTCCCCCACTTATTGTTTAATTAAGCCTTTGTGGAACCAAAAGCCTCTTTAAGAAAGGGTTTGTTATACATAAGGATCTAAGGAAAACCTATTTGAATTATCTTATATTTGTCATGAAAGGAAGTTTATACATCACTTTAACCCATTAGAAAACACAAATAGGTCAACAAGAATTTGGACATGTAAGGCTTTGTTCTAACACTAGCTCTAGTTGAAAATGTGTGCCACTTGTTGGAAGAGTGAAATCCCTTAACTTCTCCAAGTGAATAGACCAAAATTTCAAGAGAAACACACTTCATCTATATCATCAACTATCAAGATTGTACAAAAAAATAATGGAAGAACTTCACCATGATACATAGATCATCATGGCTACACAAGATACAGAAAATAAAATGTACAAATGTGCATGGAAATCTAAAATATTCATCAATATGAGGTTTCCAAGAAAATATCAATTCCCAAAGGAAGTGAGTATGAAACTTTTGGTTCCCTTGAAGTGGTCATTTTTTTTTACAATGACAATTCCATAGTTGTCATAATGATTATGTAACCACTACTTTTATGAACTAGTGGTTTCTTCATAATAGTTGAAACCTAGATTTTGAAACCAACAATCTAAATTCTCTCATACCAATTTTTCTTCTAAGTCCCTTTAGTGCACAAAGGGATATTTCAAGATCTATATAAGAGCACAAGGGGTTTGTGTTGCATCATCAAAGGTTTAATTGTTGTAGTGTTCAAAAATAGAACTAAGATGACAAAGTCATTTGGAGGTTGGCAATGAGCCATTAGAGCAATTATTAGTTGTATCTACTATTTATATTGTTACTTTACTAATTAATGACATCTACATTGGCATGCAACTATTGCCACTATAAAAGTTGAGGAAAGAGCTCACAAGAACTAGCTATCTTACAAAACCAAAGAAACCTTCTATAATGATTTCAAATAAAAAAGCAAGATTGACATTAATAAACTTATAATCCTCACCAACAACAATTGTCTCAAACACTAAGTCTAAGCTCTTATATAGATAAGGAAGAGGCTTTAGGGATAAGATTTGGACATTAATTATACAAAAGAAATAATCTATTTAAAAGATAGTTAATTAGTTAAACTAAACTCCAACAAAATATTTAACTAATAAAGCATATCTACTTAAGATAGAATTGTACTATTAATAATAAATATCATGCATGAAACTTTAGGACATCATAATATTATGACAAATGTCTTAATCTTATGATTTAAGACAAAAAGGTCAAAGTACTATGCAAAATTAGTTAAATAAATGTGAACAAGTCTAAAGAAGACAACTTGTTAGTGAATAAAAATTTACACGCTAACACCTCACCTGATGTGTAACCTTGAGAGAAGTACACAAATGCAAAGAAGCAAAGATGGAAATATGGTTCCCAACAACTTGGCTTGATCAACTACCTATGTATAAAAGATCACTCAAAAGATGGAGAAAAGGAGAAAACCATGTAGGAAAACACTCCTAAAAAGAGAGAACATGGAATGGCATAGAAGCCTTCATTAAAGATACACATGAACTCCATGAAGCATGAAGAAGTTGCAAACAATTGCCAAAGTATAATTGCTAGAACCATAAAACCTCTACTAAAATTAGGACAAAGATCAACATCAAAGAAGAACAAATATACACGAGTGTGTAATAAGAATACTTGAACAAGCTCATATGGCTACAAGGAAACAATCTGGTAGTCAATAATACATATGGAACACACAATGTATGAGTGACCTCAAGGACACTGGTCAAACAAAGCACAAATGGCAATTTATGCTACAATCTAGAAGTCTAAAAATTTGGTGCCAACAATCTCAAGAATGTTGAACAACTGAAAAAGATATAAGGTAGACTCCATAAATAAAATGTTGAAGTGTCTATATGGTATGTGTTTCATCACATTGAAGCACGTGCATAACCAACCTCTGCATCTAGTGAGTACATAAGAAGAAAAAAAACTATGCACATAGCTCACTCCAAAATGAAACCAAGGAAGTATTAGTATAAACAATATGATATCCCCTCAATACTGATAATAGAGAAGTATGGTAGAACCATTAAAACCTATTCTGCCATAATGTAGTGTAAGAAGGGAAAGAAGAAACATCAAAAGGACAAATGCACCTACATCTAACATAGAGTGTTCTCATACAAGAAACACTCGCATGATGGTAGCACACAACAAACCTCTCATGACATTGATGAAAAGGGTGTGCCCATACAAAACACAATCACATGAATGTTAATATTGTGAATACAAAGTATGCACAAAAACCTCTCATGGCACTTTATAAGTAGTGCAAGTACAACAATGATTCAATAAGATGTGCAAGAGCCAAAACATACATCTACAACGTGTGGCACTTTATTTCAATGTGTTTATAAGTCTAACAATCCAACAAATGGATTTCTTATTATGTTAAAAAAGACCACATGCTAAAAAAAAGTCAACAATTTTTACAAAAAAATTGAAGTCCAAACAAAAAATTAATTAAACAAAAAATTAATTACCCCACTGTTTGGTACTTAGAAAGAGGTTTTCAACACATATAAGTGCAATTCCGACATCATGGGTAAAAATTTTCCAGTCAACAAAAATTGATGAAGGCACTTCAAATAGCAATAACAAGGACCTACAACAAAATTTGAAAAAATTATCAATCACTGTGTAGAACTCAAAAAGAGCTTTTTGACACCTATAAGTTAAGAATTTAGCACTATATTCAAAATATATGCCACTTCATAGTTCCCAAAATGAGAATGATGCAACAAAATCTCTAAGAAAATTGATTTATGGAAAAAAGCAAGTCAAAACTAAAAACCATCTTCACTAATGTGGAACGCATGAAATTTTGCCCCATTTCAAAAAATGCTTGAAAACAAACAACATATGAGCAAGAAAAGGGTGTTTGTAGTCCAACTACAAACTAGAAAAGTCCATTAGTGAAAGGGCAATAGCATCAAGATTAAATTATTTCAATCTCACCAAAATATGCTCAAAATCTTGGGAATATTCCCAAACTATCATTTGTTTTCCAAAAAAACAACCTTCTAGTCACAAATCTACCATTGAAAAATTCAAACCCACCTTTGGCAGGCACATGACTGCTTTTCAAAAAAAGAAAAAAAATGTCTATAGAGGAAAACTTGGAGGTGGTGCCACTAAGCCTCATTGGGGTGGAAAGGACTCACGTGTGCCAAGGATCTTACAAAGACAAAGAAACCCTCTACAATGAACTAGAATAAAAAAAGTGAGATAATCATTAACGAATTAATAACTCTCATCCACAATAATTGTCTCAAACACTAGGTCTATGCTTTTATATAGGTAAGGTAGAGGCTAGAGATAAGGCTTCGAGAGTAATTATTCAAAAGAAAAATTTATTTAGGAGATAATTAATTATACTCAATTTCCAAAGAGTAATTGCGTAATATGCATATCTAATTAAGCTAGAATTGTACTACTAATATTAAATAGCATGCATAAAATTTGTAATGCCCCGCCGTGTGAACCCCAAAGGACAACCAAACACCACACAATTTTTTTCTTATTGAAAGGGAAACATTGCATAAGATTAATTTGTACATTCATTGCATGAAAAGAAATTATACATTTACAAAGTCATTCACATCCTCTGGGGTACACGAAACGGTCATTACGATTCATAAACTTTTGTCAAACGAAAGCGATTAAACAACCAATATTACATAATGATAACATCCAATCATCCATAAACAATAGAGAGGAAAATTGTACATCATTCTATTACAATTCAACTCATAGATCAATAGTACAATTGTGGAGCATATTTCCACGGATACAACACATTAAGGATACAATAGTACAATTACAAAATGATTTCCATATATCGATGGGAAAGGTACATCAGGTATAAGAATAATTCATCATTGAAGATTATGGTACAAAACAAAGATTAGTCTTCCACCAAGAGAAGCTCTGGTAACTCTGTGTCTGCTTTCACAACACGAACACAAACTGGGGACCCAATGGGGTGCATAGCACGTTCCACCCGACCATGTGGACCCGAAGGCCCACCCCCGTGCTAAGAGATGACAAGAAAGGACCCACGACCAAGATAGACAAGCAGAACAATCACAAGACCAACTAACAAGGTCAACCTTAACATGACATACGATAATCTCAATGACCACTTATAAGGTAACTGCTTCCGGAGGCAAACGAGGGAAAAGCAAGGGATGTATCAAGCATAATAATCACAAACGAATGCATGAGCGAGGCATGACCCATCTCGCCCATAGTCATAACTAAGGCAACCAAATCATAGAACAAAGTACACCCATGAGAACTTAAAATAGGAATACGATCAAAGGAAACAAAAAGGTTTATACATGGGCAGATTCAACACAAAATGGGTTTCCCATCGCCTCTGGAAGCCTAACAACATACCACCTGTGACTATCCATCAGAAAGTAACTTAACATTCGGGTTCCCATCATATCCAAAACATGTCTAGACATAAAACTACCTCAAAAGTGAAATAAAACAAGAGGAAAATATGATCAACATAGATTCACCGGTATGCATAAAGAATCAAATCCAAAGAGTATTTAGGATGAATAAATAACTATCTACATGTTCAAGATAACCTATAATGTCCATTCACTTAAACGTAGACACCATCCAATCCTACTAAAGATAATGAAGAGAATAATTAAATAATTAACTATAATTAAATGTATTTCCACCATGAAATATTTTAATGAAATAAGCACTATGAAACCCTACAGTTGGTGAACCTTTAGATCTCTCTTAATTTAAGATTCCTAACTTAAACCTTTATTTACTTCAAAATAATTAACATTATAGCGAAACATATATATTTGTGATTTCAAAATAATAAATTCAATTAAAAGTAGTATATTGGTTTAATTCAATAAATGAATTTAATCAAAATATATCATATTCATTTACTACTTCAAATAATAAAGTTAGTTAAAATGAAGCATATTGGTATACTTCAATAAATAAAATTTAATCAAAATATAACATTCGTATTTGTTAGCTTCAAACTAAATAAATCTAATTCAAATCCAACCTAGACAATTTATGCGCAAATCACAAATATAAGATTAGAGGAATTCGTAAATAATTTTAATTTTAAATAACTAGTAATTAAATCTAATTTTTAAATGCATTTGAGAATAAATTTGATCTTAAATGTGTTTTGAAAATAAACCTAATTTTAAATGCATCGGAACACAAATCTAATTTCGGCAACTTCAAAGATTGCATAATGAAGTTATCATGGATTACATTGACATTTAATTATCTATAATATAAATAAATCAATTTTCGGCTTACTTAATTTCCTGATTATTTGCCTACAAATCACTTAAATTTACTAAGGTAGAATGTATTCCTTCATTACATGGTGATATAATTCACAAAATAAATAGCTCTACTCTTTACCATCTATTTACCCTACACATTTCTTTATAAAATTTTCCCTATATATATATAATGTAATTTAGACGCACCAATACTATCTCTGACTAATACCATTAGCTGCAATTATACTTCATTATCTATTTTCCTCCTATCAACATACTTATTATCTTTGCTCTTAATATTATCACCATTTATTATAACCAAAATCACTTAATATACTTGATCTATTAATGACATTAACATAATTGCAATACAACAACATTAGCATTATTGTTGATGTACCACATTATCACTCATTTTACAAATATTTTATATTTGATAAAAAAATAAAATAATCCTTTTAGAAGATAGAACATTAAATTAATCTTAAAATTAGAATTTAATTTATCTTTAATAATTATCCTTTATAAGAAAATTATAAATATAATTAAAAATTAATTCTAAAGATATAAATTGAATTACCTTTATTTAAATATTTAAATTATCTTTAAATAAGTGTAAGAACTTCTTTAAGGGGGGAAGGTACACATATTTAGCTAAGACCTAATTAAGGTAATCTTTGAATTTACAAGATAGTTTACATGGTGGTTAAGAAACATGACACATGGCTTTTACTGGATTTTCTAATTCAAGACATAAAGTATACGAAAGAAGCCCTATTTTTATTTTTATTTTATTTTTAAACTAAAGATGTTTTTACCTAAATTCCCTTTTTGGTAATAGGCACAAGTATTACAAAAGGCTAGAAAATTATCTATCGTTGACTTATTCCTTAATGATATAACAGACAAGGACTTCCATCAAATACAGAATGGAAGGGGGAGGTGTCTACACGGTAAAACTCTAGTAGCCCATATTGCATAAAATATGCAGCAAGGATGGACGGATTTTGAATGTATCACTTGGGTTTCAGAATTTGCAGTTGCAGACAAGTAACTCCAAAACACAGAATTATTCATCGCTCCTTGCTGACACTACGGTTGTTAAGGATAAAGGGCCCGAAAATGCAGCTGGGGTTAGCTACCAAGTATATACTGATGTTGCATACTCATTTAACAACGATGACGAAGATGGGGCAATGAAAAAAAAACACCAAAGGCCGAGGTAAATGGAGGAAAAACAGGCATCTCAATTTCAAGCAAATGCAGGACATGAACAAGATGAATTTATTAGAAAGGCTTTAGAAACTTTCAAGCAATTGCAATTAGCAGGCGCAAACAAACAGGTTATTAATTTAAACATTTAAACTTCCTATTATGTTCAGGTGCTGCAGCTAAGACAGGCTGACAATGGTATCAGGGAGATTATTTAAACCTCTACAACATTATATTTTCAAGCACTGTATAAGTGACAGGTTACCAACGATATCAGGAAGATTATTTAAGTTTATACACACTCCACAGTCTAAACACGGCCGCAGTGATAGGCACAATTTGGATTTGGAAGGGAGCCCTCAAATCTTAGAAATATTTTGAACCCACATAAACCAAGCTCCTGATTGTCATTTAGTTGTTTATTGGCACATTATCCTTTTCGTTATGGGCGTTCTATTTGTTTGGAGTATGCAGAATACCTCTCCAAATGGTTGTATTGAGTATTCTGAGCAGATATGAGTTTCAGGTGAGAGCTTAAACACGTGAGGCACAGTTCTAATGGTTAAAAACCTTCCACAACCGTAAATTAAATGCATGCAGCCCTATCACAAACGTCTACTCTTCATGTTATTTTTGTTCTACAACCAAAGAAGATAAAATTCAATCAGAGAGAAATAAAATTCTCTGATATTTCAAACAATGCCTAAAATCTACACAAAGCATGTAAACTGTAAATGCATTTGTTAGGTTTAAAGCCATATTCTGCAACCTTTTCTAACACCATCCCTGCCCATTCCAAAATGGGAACTTTGGAGCAGTAAGGACACCCATCGAATCCTAAGGGATAGAGGAACTTTGTCAGATATTATAGTTGCAACTTGCAACTGCCCTAGTAGACATGGATGCAAAAAGTGGAAGCATTAACATGGTACGTGAACTGTTTGATAGAATATCTGAAAATGACATCATCTCATGGATTGCAATCTTCATTTTAATGAACATACTCTAAAACCTTTGTAGATACCTTATTTCTGACTGCAGTTCACCAAATTGAAGAAGTGAAAGGGTCCATACTAGGGAGGAAGAGTTGAAAGGTGGCTGCATCTGTTCATTGATATTCCAAACCTTGCCAACGTTCCAACTTCCCATGCCAGCATCCTTACTGCCATCGAATTTCTCCTCCAAACACAATTTCAAGCAGCCCAGGTAGGGAGAGTGGTGCGCAATGCCAGTTTTTTTTTTTAAAGCAAATATAATTGGCAGGTATAAAACTTGACTCCACCGCCTTCCCACATCCTCTTTTTTTTTCCCTAAAATGGAGCTTCTCCCCAAAAGAAAAAGGGCGTCCTTCCCAGCGTACAGATACAGGAATTTGTCAGATGTTCTCCATGCAACCGCCCTGGCAGATATGCATGCAAAATATGGACGCCTAGACAAGGCACGTGTTTTGACATACTACCTTAGGAAATGTGCTTTGAGAGGCTACAATTATTGCCGTATACAATTCGCTCTTAGGTATTAAATCAGATCTTCTATTGCACCTATATTCCCCTGAATTTTTATTGCATGTCCCCTTTTAAGTGGAGAATGCTCAGATATCTATATTTCATCTTTATTAAAGAGCTGTAAACGCATTTAGAGTTACCAAATTTAAGTACAAATAATTATTGGGTTGCATGATCAATAAAGAACGGAATAGATGTGTCGAGTGCCATCACAGTTACCTGCATGGATTACTTAACCAGGGAAGGGGTGAATGAATTGAACGTTAGTTATCAACTAGCTCTAAAATGTTGTGTCCGTCCAAATATTAGAAAGTTTTGATTTTCAATATTCAATTAAGGAAAACTATTGTTACATTTAAGAAGTCCAAGTTTCGTTTTATATTATAGTGATAATGTTGCAATACTGTACTAGGATTTTAAATTATATATATATATATATATATATATATATATATATATATATATATAATCAATATTGTGAATATTTATGTTCAAGTGATGATAATGTAATATAAATGAAATCAATAACTCACAAGTAAATTACTAGTCATAATAGTTTAATTAACATTTATATTAATTTGGAAATGAGTATCATTGGAAGTAGTAAATTTATGATAATATTCTATATTTTCAATTTTAAATATATTTCGTCACTATAAGTAAATCTTGGTTGGTTATATTTTACTAGCAAGAAAAGTGCAAGTTTAGCCAAGGGAAGTATATACAGTAATTTTACTTCAAAACGGTCCTATATATTACTATTACCCAGATATTTAAGTTATAGTATGGTTAAAGTGGTAACACTTATCGTTATACCCATACATTAAATGCATATTATTAAATTCCTTTGAAGGAAAGAGGAACGAATAAGGAGGGACTATATTTTCTTTTAAGAATTCTTAATAATATTAGCCTTTATTCTTATATAAGACCTTATTTAATTTATTAGTGTGGAATACGAATATATAAGTTTTCTCAAATTTTAAAAGACACCCCTTTATAATTATTTTCTACAAAAATGGCATCTTTAACAAGGAAGTATTATAACCTATAAAGTCATTAACCCCCTAGACATCTCTTAATAATTTAATAACTTAATTAAGGACATTCGACGTGACAAATAACTATCTTAATAATAAACATTTACTCTTGTCACAGCAATTTATTTTAACTAGATAATTGAACAAGACCACTTAAAGTGTTAAGCTCGCCAACTAATCCAATGGCATAATTATCAACGAAATCAAAAACACACTTACACTAAAATCTAGAAAGAACGATTTAGAGGGGCACTACAAAATTCAAAGAGTAATTGTGTAATATGCATATCTAATTAAGCTAGAATTGTACTACTAATAATAAATAGCATGCATAAAACTTAGGTCTTAATCTAATGACTTCAGACAAAATGCTCAATGGCCTTATAAACTTAGCTAAATAAGTGTGAACAAGTCCTAAGAGGAAAATTGGTTAGTAAATAACTATTTTCCCACTAATAACTACCAAGTTGGGTTTTTACCCTCTAAGAATTTATAGGATAAAATGTGTTGTGTAGTGAATTCCCTTAAATTTCTGCACTTCTTTTCTAATTTTGCACAACATTCATTCATCTAAGACTGTCAATTTGTTCAAGCAAGCAAAACAATAGTTTAATTTCCTGTTCTAGTAATTTCTACAAGATTAATTTGAAAATTTACAAATCTATCATGCACAAATACACTTATGCCTTAACACATTTAATTCACTATGTGAATCTTTCATTTACGAGTTGTCTAGGGCCCCAAATCAATTGATCTCTAATAGAGGAATGTCAAGATATAAGGAAAGTATAAAATCTAAGACTTAGTCAAATGTTAGAAGCCTACATGTGAGACCAAAGTAAACATCACCATCTATTTTTCCATATTGTATGTTGCTTGAGAAGTTAACATAATGGAGTTTTTTTTTTTTGTATTTATTCTCACTTGTTGCATCCTAAGAATAGAAAGAGGGTAGCCCCTCAATGGGTGAAGGGTTGAAGTTAAATGAGGTTAGTTATGCCACCAAGTGATATGACATGGTCATAAATGCCTTCAACCTCCTAAAGTTAGTTGAGTGCCTCAACCTACTATGCCTATATATTTAGGGTGATTAAGGTCATGTTAGGAAACCTCCCCAAAAGCTACGCATTTTTAAAGGTGCCTGTCAATTTTATCATGTCAATTAAAGGCAATACCATTTCAATGGGACTAATGAAGCATAAACATGGAATGAATTTCTTTTGTCTAATCCATTTTAACTCACTTGAATATCACCACCCAAATAAGTTCACACAAAATACTCTACTCTAATCCACAAATGCACATTAGCCACTTGACTATAAGGGAGAGGACCTTTAGGAGCCAAACAACCTTTAGGATGAGAAGTATCAACGAACCACTATCATTTGACAAGTCAATTGAGTGCTCTAAACTACTTGTATATTTTTCACTTGATTGGATTAGCCTAATAGCTAAGTGTTCAATTTCTATGGCATTATAATCTAGATATGTTGCCTACTTGCCTAAGATTTGTAAACTGTGTAAATGCTTTTATTGTAAACATTATTTAGGGTGTTATTACAACATTATCTTCTACTTTTAGCTTAACCAACGCATCCACAAGGTCATTATATTTTGCCTCTATTGTTGCTTCAATACGATTGCACCTATTGAACCTCTTCAAGGGCCATTGTTCTAAAATGTTTAAAAAACGAAACATTGTTTTAGCCTAAAGTGTGCATAATATAACCTCAATTATGCCTAATATGACATTTTTTTCCTTTCATCAAAATCTAAGTAATAGGCCTTTTGGTTGATTGTGGAGAAGATAGAGGATGATGTAATCTCAATTAATATACAATAGTTCTCAAAGTCTGTATTGTTGTGCAAACAATTGCATCAAAATTGGCATAGATTGTACTATATGCTTGTCAATTTGCACTATTTGGGCAAATACTTCTTCAGACCTAATTGTTTGTAGTTTACCAAGGTTGCTAGAGGTAGAAGTGAGAAATTCCCAACTTCTCATACCATTATCATAAATGCTTCCTCCTTTGGGCTTTGCACACACATTTATGCATACATTCAAAAAATAATTTAAATGTTAATGTGAATATCTCAATGTTATGTAAGAAATTATGAGTTGCACAAATTATAAAATTCCAAAGTCCATCCCACTTAACATACCTAATCATCCTTCAAACACGAAATAAGACACCTCATCGTAGTTGACCCCTTGTGTTGGAATTGTAACATATGCTACCTCAATTGAGGTTGTCTCCTATTAAGTTTTATGACATAAAAGATGTCAATTAGGGCAATACCCTCAAGCTTGGTTTATGATACTAATGACTTTAACAAGATTATACCCTTGAGGTGGGCTTCTCAAATAAGAGTTAAATGGGACCAAAACCTTGGGTAGGGATTATGATTTACAAGTTCTCAACCAAGAAAATAAACAATTATCAGATATGTATGATCAGTTTCATTTATGACAAACAAGCAAGCAAATAAGCTTCAATTCCATTCTCAGGGGTTGTCTGAAATGCTTCACAATATAGTGAAGGATCCATTCTTGGAGAAATACAAAAACTTTGATCAAATGATTAAATCCAAACCAACAGTTTGGCAAGTGTTGAATCCTTTCTTTGGGAAAACTAAAAGTTCCCACAAAATATCACGTGTGCCAAGATAGCATGCTGTGATAACAGTACATAATTGTCTTTTCAAGGTATTCCTATCATATTTATAAAGAAATATCGAGTATATCACTCCAAATAATCAAAGGACTCAGTAATCCCCACCTGCCATGCATTTCAGATAGTTAATGGAATGAGACTAGGGCAACTTAGCTCAAAAAATAATTGTTAATGTGTTTTGGCATAAATCTTATTGATGAACAATATGTTTGATGCTTAATGAAAGGAAAGTTTCTGGATATACACTATTTGGATGTTCAAAAGACAGGTCAAACAAAGATCACTGCACTCGGGCATCCTACCTCCCTGTACAAATGTTCTAATCGTTCTTTGGCTTCAGGAAAATTGCTAGAACACCAATGCTGTAAGGCAAAAATGTTGTCTACAAAAATTCATATTTTAAAAAATTAGCAAATATTACAGAATCAACAATCTCAAAAAGATGTGATAAAAAAGAATGCACCCACACTTCAAAAAAAAATCAAGTTTCACTAGGTTTATATGAGAAAACCAAGACTTGACAAAAACCTGTCCATCTGTTTGCTGCCTCATGAGCAACTTCAATTGCATTTCCTAATAAACATAAAAGTCAGTCAGTTTCACAAGAATTTTCTATCAAAGCATTACAGACATAATGCAAATCCATATAAAAAAGAACACCTAAGTTGTATTAAGATTGCTTAAACATCTATCACACTAAATATGCACATTGAATATTTATGTTGAGAACCTATCTACAAAATTCTCATAATTGTAGATAAAGAACACTTTGTACGGTGCATTATGATCATAGTTCAATTGATTAAACATAATTATCATTTAAATCCAGGGTCCTTTAACTATTCTTATCAATATGCAAAAATGTTCATTCATATAATAGATAGGGACACTTTTGAAAGTGGTCAATACTTCCATAGTTTCCTTCTCCTTGTGATATTCTAGTCATATGTATCTCTGTCTATTTGAAACCACCTACTAGCTAATCGATCTATGGATGTCCAACATCATACTAGAAAAGCACTGAGCACCAGTCAGACAGTGCCTAGTGCCGAACAATCAGATCTCAGTTCAGCCAGAGAATGCATCATTGCCTTTTGTACTGCTGCCATGTAGGAGAAGCGGTTCCTAGATGTTCCCTTGTTCCCTTACTCATAGGACCCTACAGCAGCACCCCTTGCAGCTTTTGCATTCCACTACAGAGAAAGTTTGAGGGGCTAATTCCCTCAAGGGGTGCAGAGGAGCACCCCATCAATGCAACCACATGCCACTGACAACAACTTCCACATCTGACAACAATTTCGACATGGCATATTGATAACTACCAGAAAAACTGTTTCATCTCCCACAACATTGATTTATTTTCTAAATATTTTGTATTGATATATGCATATGTATTTCGGCTTGACATTTATACATTTATCTTTTAAGTTTTCTTTGAGATTGTTATGCATAGAAGATTCATAAGAGTTCTGATTTGACTTCTATATCTTTCTTTGATGTCTGACTGACTGTTTATTTCTTCTTTCCAATTCCTGTTCTAAAATTTGTTTCTGAAATAATACATTGAATCCTGCAATTTAGTGTGGTGTCCCTCAAATTGCTCTTGGGATCTGGATCACTAAGAGACTGATCCCACTTAAATCAGCTAATTTTCCATTTGTCCATAAATAGAAAAATTATTCTTAAGAAAAAAACTTGCATTATTATGAAATCAACACGTCTTAAATACAGTTTCTATATGTGCATAAATTTTGGAACGTCCTTGGCTACTTGCGTTCCTTTCTTGTATTGACAATGCGCACTAACAAATAAATGAACCCAAACTATAAAAGAAAAATGAAAATGCATATATATTGAAAAAACCCCATTCAACATGCATTGAAAAGCTTAGAATGTGTAACATTATGGAAGGTGCAAAACTATGATAAGTTTGAGCCCCAAAAAAAACTTTGAAGGCCCAAAAATCACAAATACAAAGTCGGACCCAAGTTCTAGTATTGCCCACCAAATATGTCTGTCCTTATCCTCAAATCTAGTTTATCCTTATCCACCAATGTGCAACCATTAACTGTATTGGCCAACTCCCTAGTACCAGATAAATGAAAATCGCAATCAACTCTTATTCATCTTATCAAGAAACCAATTTCATTTGTCCTTTCTCAAGCACCAGTTCTAGAAATCCCCAATTATTCAAAGGATTTTTTACATATACCCTTTTGCTTTGGCTGATCTATTTCGCTAGACTAGAATTTACAAATGCCGAAAGATGTCTACTGGTGGCAAGTACTCTCTTATCTACTCATAACTGATGCTTTCTTTGAGTTCAAGGTGAATTACTTCATCTTCGCCTTTGTGTCTCCTCATTGCTTAATGCATTGGGCTATGTCTATTGAGGTTCTTAACCCAAAAGAGGAGTGGGATATTTTCATAGCAAGGCATCTCTTCGTAGAGATTGCTACCATTGTACACAGCCTTCTCATGTTAATAAATCAATAATCTCAAAGATGTTGATCAATCTTAATGTACTATGCCCATGGAGCCTGCTTAAGCCCATATAGAGAATTTAAAAGCCAGCCAAAGTGGGCTGCTATGGAGAGAAGCAACTGAAAGTGACCATCTTTGTGGTAGGAACAAAAGTCTCCTCATAGTCTACACCTTCTATTGCAATTAGTCTTTGCAACAAGACAAGTCTTGTACTTATCTAAAGTATTGCCACCTCTAAATTTGATCTTGTATGCCCATTTGCATCCAATGGGATTTTCACTTGAAGCCAATCCAACCAACTTTCAAGTATGCCACTTCATCAAGACATTATGCACCAGGCCATATCCAATAGTTTTATTTCTCCTCCCTACAACCCCATCCTACTAGGGGTGTATAAGGATGTCAATCATCTCTAAATACACTCCTAACAATTGTCCTAGAGTTGCTTCAAAGTGAATTGCCCCATTATCAAATCCCAATGTCTTGATTTGACTATCTTTTAAATTTTCAACCAATGTTTTGAACTTAACAATGGTTCTAAAGCAATCAAACTTGTTCAAAAGGTATATCCATATTTTTTTGAAGAAATCATCAACCAACAATAAAAAGCACCTCGCACCAAGGGTTGTTGATTATATCCAAGATGGCCCACATACATTTGCATAAATGATATCTAAAGCCTCATTTGCATTTAATGAATGGTACTTCTTACATGGTTGTTGTACCCCAAATTAATGTTTTTGCTACACTTAGGCATTTTGAAGAAATGAGTAAAAGTCTTGTTAAAATTGTCAAAAAGGTCAAAATTGGGAATTTGCATGTCTTGCATGAGGGTCAAAAACTCAAAATTTTCAAAATCTGACAATCTAGGTCTGCTCAAAGTGACCAAGTCTACAAAAACCAGATCTCAGTTTTTTGGCCCTAAATTTTAGGAAAATTTCTATTTTTAGAAACTTTCTAAAAATTTGGGTTTTTATGGGTTTCTTCTCAAATGGATGCTGGCCAAATTTCTAAAAGTAGAAGATTTCTAAAAATAGAAAGTTTGGCTTTTAGGGTTCAAACTGATTTTGATTGGCTTAAAATACTTCCTCATCAGGCTGGTCCAGTCAAAATCATAAAAAGATCAATTTTTCCCTAGTGGGTCTATTCTACTTTTTCATAAGCTTTTTCAGGAGCTCCAAGGTCATTAATGGAGGTTACTCAATTGCTAGGTGTCAGGTTCAAGGTCTCAGGCACTGCTCAAATCAAGAAACTGCAGCGGATGATTGAGGGACGAAGAATGGAGAATGGAAGTTGAAGAATCATGAAAATTGCAAAATTTTGGCTAACTCTGGAAAGTTCAAGCACCCCTACCCAGTCTAGGCGCCTAGGGTTCTGTGCCTTAGAAAAAATTTCATCTCCAACAGTTGAAGCAATGGCAAGCACGTGGAACAAAGGGAAAAGTTGAAATTTGCAAAATAAAAACTAACACTGCCAAGCATGGGCGCCCCAGGAGGAGATAGGCGCCCAGTCTTTCAAGAGCTCAAATGATGGAATTCGGGTTTGCTCATCCTAGACAAAGTTGCTCAAAATCCTCCCAGCTCCATAGTGAATCCATCAATCAATCATCCAAAATTGAAGATCAAACAGATAAGTCTTGGCAAAGAAGCAAAATGCAAATCATGAAAAACTCAGAAAATAAACTAAGTCTGGGAATTTTGGGCACCCCAGGTAGCCAAGGGTGCCTAGGGTTTTGAGCCATCTAATTCAATGATTAGGGTTTTCTAGATCAGTCAATCTCTTCAGAATTTTGCCAGCTTCGCAGTGAATATCTTAGCCAAATCATCAGGCTTGTCAATTGCCAACAATTTAGATCAAATGGAGGGCATAACATGAGGCTTCAAGTTTAAAGGCTGAAAAAGAGCCAAAAATGGCTAAGGCTGGAGATCTTGGGCACCCTACCAAGAGCTAGGCACCCAAGCTTTTGGGTCATCAAATGGATGAATTAGGGTTTAACACCTCCAGAATGTTTTCTTCATAATTGAAGTAGCTGTCCAACGCAATCATCAACAAACTCATCGGAGTTGGCAATCATCAGATATCGAAGACGGAGCAGAGGGATGAAATTGTGCAAGATGAAAATCTCAAGAAATATTCTGTCTGGAAAGTTCAGGAACCCCAGCTAGCCAGGGGCGCCCAAGCTTTTAAGGCCCAGAAATCAACTTTCAGGAAATATCACTCCCAGAAGACCCCCCTCAGAATTCACCAAGCTATCCAACGAGTCCATCCATCAGTTCATAAGACGCCCTGATCATCCGGAAACAAGAATTCATCGGAAAGATTGAAAACAATGATAAAACTTCAAAAGCATAAAAATGGCTAACACTGGAAGCCATGGGCGCCCCAGGTAACCAGGGGCGCCCATGATTTTGAAGGACCAGATGAAATTTTTACCCAAAGTTGCCTCCAGGATAATCTCGTCAGAATCACTCAGGCTTTGCAATGGATCAGTTGGGTTCACAGCATCAACCTAGCATCTGAAATTCAAAGTCAAACTAAGGTCAAAATCAAGCTAAAGTTAGGAAAATTCAAGAAAATGGCTAAGTACTCCAAGGGCGGCGTCCAAGATTTCATGCCTTCGAGAATTTTTTCAAAATTTCATCTTTCAAAAAAAAAAACACAAAAAGAAAGTGTCCACATGCATGCACCTGTTTTAGGGTTTCACGGCTCTAAATTTAGGAAGCAAGGCAATTCTCAACCTAAAAACTTATTTAAGGCAGCTTTGTGCATTCATTCTTCATAATTTTTTGCAGGTGACTTCAAGGCAAGAAAGGAGAAACCAAGAATTTTTCCTATTTCAAGATTTGAAGGCTAAAACTTGGAGATTTTTCAAAGTTCATATTTTTCTTGATCAGCTCACACAAAGGCTCCTTTTTCCAAGGCATCAATTTTCATTTGGGTCCATCTCAAACGTGATTCTGCACAAAACCCAGCTCTCAGCTTTTTTCAGAAAAGAAAAACAAAAAAAACAAAAAAATAAGGGTTTCAGTTTTTCAACCAGACATCAACAATTTTCAAAAAACAAGCGATCTAGGTCTTTTTGCAACAAAATTCTCTATAAAACCCATATCTCAGAATTTTTTTTTTTGAAAAATCTGCATGTTTGAAGAAGAAAAATCAGCAAGCTAAATTTAGGGTTTGTGCAAAACTTGTCTAAACATAGTCAAGTTTATAGTCAAACTTCAAGTTTTTCAGTATGGAGTACTCGCCCATCGAATTCAAAGCCAAGACAGTGTTGTATCATGATTACATCAAAACTTATGATACTGACTTGCATCATATCAAACCAATGTTCAATTTGCGTGATTTGGAAGACGCGGGAAATGTTGCAGTCAGACATCTTGGTCATTCTAGGTTGTTTTCAGCCTTAGGTCGAACAATGTTCAAAAGTGCTTTTCATCTCAGTTGAAGAACATGGAAAGGTGTGGTATGAGCAAAAGGACAAGTATTGGAAAAGAGTTGTACAATACTCTTCCATTGAAAAATTAGAAGTGTTAGAAGCATAAAAGCTATGAAAGATATGTTGAAGCAAGAGGATATATTTATAAAAGGTCATCACTCCAGTTGCAGAGCCTCCGAAATTAGCAAGATTTGATAAAGCAAGTGAAGATGTGAAAGATTCTCTAAGTTCAATTGCAGAAGGGAAAGAGATCCTGGAAAAGCATAATTTTGCTATGGATAGTATTGATGCTCCTAATAGAGATACAATTTTCAGCTTTTTGGCAGATGTGGTTGAGATTTAAAGCAATAGTTTTCTCCCAACTTTCTTCCCATTCTTATCTCATGCTTTCTTTCTATTCTTGTCTCATTCTTATCCACTCTTTGAAGGAGAAAAGAAATCAAAATATAATAGTTGGCACTTCCCTATTTTTATGCTTTCATATGTTGTTAGATGCTTATCTTGTTTTAGTTTTAGAAATAAAGCTTGCATGTTGGCCAGTCTTTGTTGTAAAAGCAAGGAGATTTTAGGGTTCCCTAGTCCTATACTTGTGTATAAATAAGGGCAGCCTTTCCCATTTATTTTTAATTGTGCTCGTGATAACAAAACGCTGAGCCTACTAGTGCCTTCTAATTGTTATTCAGTATTGTTCATTTAGTGTAAAAGCAAGCTTGTATGCCTCTTTTAGCCACAAGTTATTGTTCAGTCCATGTGTTACTTGTGTCAATGTGTTCTAGTTTGATTGCTAAACTGTAAGCCTATTTTGCTACAATCATGTTGTCCCAGAAGTGTAATCTTTGTTACTTGAAATTTGAGAAAATAAAATCTTATGCCTACTTTGCTTTGATCTACTATCTCAAATTTCCGTCTATGTGTTCTGCTTATATGATCTTTATTTCAGCTTGCATTGAAAGTACAGTAGATGTGCATTGGAAGAAAGTTTGTTTAAGTATTTATGTCAAAGAATCATTCCTTGTTCGTTTCTAACTCTCAAGCTTTGTGTTTACTTGAGCAGTTAGAAACGTCATTAGAGTAGGCTTAGTTGTAGTTGAATTTCTAAAAGAGAAAATCTCAACTACGGCGCTTGAGTTTTATAACCTTGTGCTCTTAGCTGAACAAAAAGATTGACAATTAGTTATAGTTTACTTTCTTTAAGCAACATCAGCAAAGAGGGAGCTTCCCCTCCTAATTCGAAGAGAAGTTTATCTGTGCATATCTATCTGTTTCTAATTCACATACCAGAGGTGTGAATTGAAACGCCAACAATGGTCCTCGTCATCTTTTTCTAGGGAAAGAGGTGGGCAATCAATTTGTAAGAGAGGACATTTACTATTTGTAAATCCAAGTTACCTGGACGTCTCATCTATAAACTAGCTTTCTAAGTTGAGCATTACTAATAGATTACTAATGGGACCATTGTTCAGTGACAGTCCACCTATCTTTAGCCTTATTGGTCTCATGGGTTGAGGATTCCCCTTGGCCAATTGCATGTATGCTACCATCAACTTCATTTTACAAAGAGAGAATTTCCACATTTGATATCTCCAAGAGGTGAATTTGAGAGTATTTTATTTTCAAGTGTGTAACAGAATATGAAATTCATGGGAGTACTTGATGAGCGCACAGTTATACTGAGAGGGGGGGTGAATCGATATAAGAACAATGTTTTACTTTTCAAAACTTAATCAACCACAGCAATAACACACATGCAAGATCTAGCAATTAAAAACATAGGACGAATACACAATTTATGTGAAAACCCTTGCAGAAGAAAACCACGGCAAAATATTGCTTATATATTGATCTACTTTATAGGCACCAACCTACTAGAAACGCCAATCCCCGCAGCTGAGCACCAACTCAGCAAGAGACACCAATCTCCCAATCTCCTTGGTTAGGAGGCACCAACCTCCAAATGAACAATATGATAATTATTTGAAACTCCTTAGCTGCTCTAATTCACCTTCATAAATCTGCTCACTACTTCATCAAAATCTGCCTTAAGAATCTCCTAAAAATCCTACATAAATTCTGCCATAAAGCTCTTATAAATCTGCTCATTTGTCTCTTAAAATTCTGCTCATGTCTTCAAAATTCTGCTCTTATATGCTTTTTAAAACTGCTCCTTATTCGAATGATATTCAATGAATTGCTTGCTTTTAAAATAGACTTCACAAACTCTTCAAATACCTTCACCAAGGGGGGCGACTTCATGAAGCAACATGTCTTTTATTAAAGATGTGTAATGTCCCTTTTTCCTAAGCAGTGGTCAGTCGTGGTGGTTAGCCTATCAATTAGGTTCTCGTAGGCTAACATAGTGGATAGGGAGCTCTTTCAGGGGTCTTGTAACCTTTTAGGAAGTATGCATGGCATTTTAGAAGCTTGGAGCAGTCTCCTATTTTTTAGGAAAGGACTGACAGTTCACCTGTGACCACTCAGAGCTTGTGGAGCCTAGTAGGGGGCCTTATGAGCCATTTCAGATGATTAGAGACAGTTTCCTACTTTTTAGGGGAATCCCTACTTTTTAGGAAGAGACTGGTTATTGGCTTGCTTTGTTCAGACATCACCCCGGGATCAGTTGCAGCATCAATTTCTAGTTGGAGTGATCGAGTGATGGTCTCAACATGAAAGATGAAATATTAAAATGTTAACTTTAATATTTTAATTTAATAAAGTAAAATGATTAATTCTTAAGTCACTTTATAATATTTTAATAAAGTGATTATTTAAAGGGGACTTTATTATTAAAGGTGATATAAGGGTTAAATGGAAATTAATAAAGTGATCTATTTAATGATGCTTTATTAATTTATTATATTAAAAGTGAGACATAAGGACTTTATTAAAAAGGGATTTAAATGATTCTAAAAGTATACTTTATAATATGAGTTAAAGTGTCATTTTAAAAGGGGAGATATAAGTGATTTTAAAAGTATACTTTATATTATTAAGTTGTGCGCCAAATTAAAAGAAATTAAAAGTAAATTGAATGAAATGGAATTTAAAAGTGAATTTGAGGTGAAATATAAAAGGGCATTTTGGAATTCTATAATGTCCCCTTCTCATCAGTGAGCAGTGCAGTGGCCCGTCAGCGTATTCTGGATGCCCATAGGCTCGTCGGAGGTAAAATTAGGGTTTCCAATGTTTGGAGGTTTTTGGCATATTTGGAGCTTTGTACATTGGAATTTCGAGTTTTGGATTATGGATTCTTTCTGGGTTTTCAAAGAGCTTCGCAGTGATATGACATGCAAATGCATTGGGCAACTTTTCAGAATTTACTATTTTTAGTAAGTTCTATTTTTGGCAATGCTCCGATTGGCAATAGTCAATGTGCTCTTCTATTTCTAGCAAGGCTGTGAGTATATTTGGTTTTTGGCTTTGAGGTGCATTTTTGGAGGAATGAATTATTTTAAGTCATTAAAGTTTTAATTTCACTTTGGGCCCCTTGGCCTAACGTTATGACTTTAAGTTGTTTTAAAGTGTGGCCTTGGAGGGTGGACGCCTCATTATGAGAAAATTAAATATTTTAATAATGTTTATTGGGGCCCCTTGCTTTGGACACCTAGGAGAATGAAGATTGTTTTAAAAATTAAAATATTCCTAAGAAGCTTGGGCATCCCCTTTTGGAGGGAAATTTTGGAAGCTGAAGAGTCACCTAAACATCTATTTAAGCAGGTCTTTGCTCATTCATTCATCATCCATTGTCTATCATATTGAATTGCTACCGAATTATTTTCAGGCTTATGGCTTCAAGGAATGCATACCTCCTAGCAAGGATTTAGTTTCGTGTTTGAAAGATAACATCTAGTTGGATATGAGACTGCTTCTCATCTAGAGATAGCAGATTGAGCACAATTGTTGGAGATTTTGGCAATAATATTAGTTTTGTGTTTGCTAGTTTGGGCATGGTTGAAGCTAGTTTTCGATTGCAGATCATTGTGTGATTTTTGTTTCATTGTGGGTATTTGCTTATTCAATTTCTATGCTTGAAGCACCCTAATTGCACATTTGCAGATTTTATTACGGAGCATTGAATTTTCTAGAGAGGTCGCCCCTCTCCTTGGGCCGTACCTTCTCTTTGGTTGTGTCTTGGGAATCGTGTTCATCATCTAGAGGTTGTTTTGTGATTGCTTATCCTTTGCATCTTGGTCGCCTTGCACCTAATGTGTGTTGCTTTCAGTTTAGAGTGCATTGTGGGGGGTTTGTTGGAGAAATGAGCATTTTAGTGGTTGTGTAGCTGGCTGGTCTGAATGTCAGTTTGCTGGTTTTTATATCAGACCAAGATATTTCCATTTCATGCTTAAATTCCTTGTTGTTTCTATTCATGATTGTAATTGGAGATATTACAAAAACATTGTATTGAAGTTGGAGAGGATTTCATTGATAAATCATTGTAATAGCTGGTTTCAGTAGTATTGAATCAGCCTCTTTATCTTTTGCATATTTCATTTTGTATCTCATACTCCCGCTGAATAAGTGGTTGAGTTTTCTATTTTTAGTTTGCTTGCTCCCACTGAATAAATGGTTGAGTTTCATTTTCAATAATTGTAATAATTTCCCCCCACTGAATAAGTGGTAGTGCGGAATTCATGGTTGGTTCACCACCTACTCTTTCATTTCCAGCATTGTAATTTCAGTTCAGTTTATTGCTAACGACCCCGATAGCACCATATGCTATCACCTCGCCCACACTGGGATCTTGGTGAACATTCTTAGTGAGGGTTACTTTCAAGTTGATTATCTTTGGAGCTAACGCTAATCATTGGTGCTTGTGCTAGATTTGTTCTGAAAAAATTGAGAAAAAACTAAGGGGAATATTTTAAATTCATTTCATTCATTCAACACTTGGCAAATTTCAAGAGCTTTTGGTTGTGAGAAGAAACAAGGGTTTCTTGCTGTAAATCAATCTTGGAGGACGTAAACTCTCTCAGGTTTAGTGATCTACAAGTGTGCAATACCACCCAAAGATTGCTCTTTAAAGTGGCTTCATTCAGAGGCTACAATTGTGCTTACAAGAAATAGATATTTCAAGATTCTCAGAGGTTCTTTGTTTCAAATCAGAATATATATATATATATATATATATATATATATATATATATATATATATATATGTTGTTATTATCTTTGTTGATCATTGTCTTTAGCAAGCACATGGGGGTTTATTTAAGCAGGTTGTACCATACTCAGTTGGTCATACCATTCCTTGCTAGTCATACATTCTCATACAAACCACAGGGGGGTTTTATGCAATGAAACGCTTAAGTTCTTCAGCCACAAACTTCATCATTCTTAGCGTCCAGAATTATGAGAGCATTTGCATTTAATTTTGGAGGTGTTATTATGAGGGTTTGGAGGAAGCTGTCCAGTTTGCTGGTTTCTATTACAGCACCTTGACAAAGTGGCAAACATTTTCTAGGTATGTTGGATTTAGATATTAGATGGTATTTTATTAACTGGGTTGTCATAATCGAGAAAATCTCAATATACTGATTGTAATAAAATTCTGGAAATTTTCAGCTAGTTGTGGTATTGAAAAAAGTGAAATTTTTAATTATGTATTTGCTGAAAGTTATTTAGTTTTCCACACTTTATTTATATTTAAAAGCATTCAAAAACATTGCCAAAACACAAACAAATCAATCAGCAAAACAAACAAAAAACAAAGACAGGCAAAATCAGAAAGGTAAATATCCTATCAGGAGTGGGATATTACAAGATGCAACACCTTTTTTTAAATGTACCTCTTCACCTTTGTCTTGGGCACTCCAATAGGGGTTGGCCACTATAAAAAAAAATTATTTTTTTTTTCTTTTCAAATTTAAATCCCCAAAATGGGGTGCTACAATAAGGTGGTCGGCCTCAACATAAAAAATTAATTTGCAATTTTTAAGTTATTAACGAGGGCGTCAAGAGGCTAAGGGTTGGCACTAAGAAACAAAATAATTTTCTTTTCTTTTCTTTGCAACTCCAATCTACCATCAGCGAATACCTTCCTCAACAAACCCCCTTGCCTTTGAATACATTTGACATCAATGACAACAATTTCCAACAGTACTATTGTTCATACCATACTTCTAAACTTGCAACTTGTAAACTTTTTGCAAACCCTATTTTGACTCAAACTTAGTGACTTCGCAAAAAATCAGCAAAACTCAACAAATTAAAAAAAAAATACTTAAAATTATTTAAAAAGAATGCAAAATACAATTATAGAACATACAAAGTGAGTCTATAGAACATTGGGGAAGTATTTCCTACTAAATTTGAACAAAAAAGAGTATAATGTCATCCAAGTTGTTTGCATTTTAATTTGCACCTTTCAATACGACACATAATGAAACAAATGTGTAGTATAGCTGCTCTTCAAATTGGAAGGGGAAGTTCCCTATAAAACAAAAACTAAATCTACTATGAACAATATCTACTTGCTATTCACAATCCTTACAATGGTTTTCTAAGGTGGTTCATGTGAATGCTAAATAAAATTAAAAATGTCTTTTTTTATTCACCTTGAACAAAACATTAAGATCCTCTTCAGTGCAAGGCAAAAGGTTTTTTATGTTTTTTAATAAAAAATAAATCCTATGACTGCATACTTGCGTTTTTAGACAACTAAAAGCAAAGGCTAAATAATATAAGTACACAAAAAGGATTGGCTAGGTTAAACACATGCATCGGACGTTATAAGTTAAACATGGTAGTTGTATTCAAAGTTATAAGTGACCAACCTAACACCTACTACAATACAAAACTTTCAATACTTGTTAAGTAATATTTAACTTATAAAAGCACAATAAAACATAAAGCAAAACACTTACAACAATAATTTAGTAGAAAAATAGGCATACTAAATTATATTGAATGAATAACAAATTTTGAAATAACAATCATGAATACTTGGTGAAAGACAATTTCAACAAGCAACCATAAGAATTACCATTCCATCCTTTGAAGTGCAAAATAGGACTTATTTATAATGTTTACAAAACAATGTAAGAAAATAAATGAAGGAAATTAATTGCTACGTCTACTCTAGGAATAGCCTGACTACATGAATGCAAGATTTATTACAAAATTCTATCCACTATATTTAAAACTAAAACTATACAATTTGTTTGTTGGATTAATGGTAAATATCACTACATACAAACACTTAAACTTCACATCTCTTCAATAGCAAGAGATCAAAAAATAGTTTCCTCAGAAAATCTCATTAAACCAACAATAACTATAGCTAAAAATAGCACAAGCTATAAATAGAGCCATCTAAAAGAATAAATCACAAAGTATGCTCTTCTATTTGAAAAATGTGATGGCTAAAAATAGCATGAATTATTTAGCATGCACTCTAAAAATAAACTTCTAGATAGGCAACTTTGGATGACTCTAATGAAACTTTTCCCCTATTCTTATCAAGGAAAATACTTTGAAACACTCTAAAACCTTTAGTCATAATGATATGCCAAAAACATGAACTTGATTTTTTCACGATGGCAACTTCATGTTTGAAAGATGACCTCTTTATAGTATATGAACTTGTCTTAGTGTTCCAAGATGAATTGAAGAAAATAGGTGGCAAAGTGACAAGGAATGTGAGCCAAAGGAGATTTATTTGACATCCATCACTAAAAAGTGCACTTTAGAGGAGTTTTACTTGACATTCATCACTAAAAAGAGCACCTGCACAAGTTTTAATTGACATTCGTCACTAAGGCAATCATTTACTTTTCAAATTAACAACCACAATAATAGCAACCACATGCTAGAAATTGTTGTCATTGATGTGAAACGTATTTGAAGGCCAATGAAAAATTTTGTCATTGATATTCCAAGGCCAAGAGGATTTGTTGATGATAGATTGGAAGAAATTAAAATTAAAAAAAAATTGGTTCTAAGGGCCCACCCTTAGACTCATTGACGCCCTCATTAATAAATAAAAAATTGCAAATTAATTTTTATATGAAGAAACCGACCCCCTTATTGAAGGGCCCCATTTTGGGATTTAAATTTGAATATATATATATATATAAGGGGTACTTTATCTAGGTAGTTATCCACTTAGGATCTTTTCACACCTTATACTTAAGTTTACTTAGGGTCCACATGGGATATTTATCACTTTGTGTCACATATCATAAGATTAAGACACTTGTCACAATCTTATTATACTTATCCACTTTATGTCTCATATCATAAGATAAAGACACTTGACATAATCTTATGATATCTTATCCCTCACCTTGGCCTATATAACCAAAGGGTTCCATTTGTAATCTTACACCATTCATTCCAATTCTCAAATTCATAGAAACTTTGCAATGTTCTCTTGAGAGGAATACAGTTTATTCTTTCTCATCTCTTATTCTTGTATTTGTTTTTCTTCAGTCATTTGTATCTAGGATGGGCTATTTAGCAAATCTTACATGGTATTAGAACAAGAATAAGTTGTGGGTTAGCAATATTTTAGGAAATATGAGAGTGGTGAGCTGTTTTTTTTCAAAGCACTGAGTATGCTCTTCTCTTGCATCCTTGGATGATCTAGAGAATCAAAAAACTGTGGAGAAAATATCAGTTTCTGAGGGTCCATACATTCACTTGCCAGTTGCAGGTTTTCTGAAGCTTCATGGAGAAATTTTGAGCTCGCCATTGAGTTCAAAGCAGCTAAGAAAGTCAAATCTGCCCTTTAATTCGTCTAAATCAGACACCGTATTCCAAATCTAGCAAGGAACTGCCATTTCGAAGCATTATGGGTCAAATCCAATACTGCCATCGTGTTCAGAAGGCCTGAAAATCTTAAAACCGATTGTAAATTTGTTGATTTTGGCTTAGTTTGCAACAACAAAAAAATCAAAATATTTTTGGAGTCATATGACTCCATGAACATAACAGTCTAAAGCTCAAAAATCTCAAATTCCTATGTTTCAACTTTTTTTAATAGTTTATAAAAAATATTAAAAAAAAATTAATGAAGGTAAACGGGTAACCCATAGGGCCCCACACCCCAATAAACATGGTCCTGTGCCCTTTAATGGGCCACCATTAACCTTTTAAAAACAAGTTTTCATTTATTATACTTTTTAAACCCCCCAAGTGGGGTGTGGGGTACTTTATCTAGATAGTTATCCACTTAGGTACTTTTCACACCTTATTACTTAAGTTTACTTAGGGTCCACATGGGATATTTATCACTTTGTGTCTCATATCATAAGATTAAGACACTTGTCACAATCTTATGATACTTATCAACTTTATGTCTTATATCATAAGATAAAGACACTTGTCATAATCTTATGATATCCTATCCCTCACCATGGCCTATATAACCAAAAGGTTTCATTTGTAATCTTACACCATTCATTCCAATTCTCAAATTCCTAGAAACTTTGCATTCTCTTGAGAGGAATACAGTTTATTCTTTCTCATCTCTTATTTCTGTATTTGTTTTCCTTCAGTTATTTGTATCTTGGATAGGCTATTTAGCAAATCTTACATGGTATCAGAGCAAGAATGAGTTGTGGGTTAGCAATATTTTAGGAAATATGAGAGTGGTGAGTTGTTTTCTTTCAAAGCACTGAGTATGCTCTTCTCTTGCATCCTTGGATGATATGGAGAATCAAAAAACTGTGGAGAAAATATCAGTTTCTGAGGGTCCATACATTGGCTTGTCAGTTGCAGGTTTTCTGAAGCTTCATGGAGAAATTTTGAGCTTGCCATTGAGTTCAAAGCAGCTAAGAAAGTAAGATCTGCCCTTTATTTCGTCTGAATCGAACATCAGAGGCCAAATCTACAGGAATTTGAAGTAGGAGGTTCATTGCCAAATCTAGCAAGGAACTGCCATTTCAGAGCATTATGGGTTAAATCTAACACTGCCATCATATTCAAAAGGCCCGAAAATCTTAAAATCGACTGTAAATTTGTTGATTTTGGCTTAGTTCGCAAAAAAAAAAAATCAAAATATTTTTGGAGTCATATGACTCCATGAACATAACAGTCTAAAGTTCAAAAATCTCAAATTCCTATGTTTCAACTTTTTTTAATAGTTTATAAAAAATATTAAAAATAAATTAATGAAGGTAAACGGGTACCCCATAGGGCCCCATGTCCCCATAAACATGGTCTCGTGCCCTTTAATGGGCCGCCATTAACCTTTTAAAAGCAAGTTTTCATTTATTATACTTTTTAAACACCGGAGGCCAAATCTACAGGAATTTGAAGTAGGAGGTTCATTGTCAAATCTAGCAAGGAACTGCCATTTCGGACCATTATGGGTCAAATCCAACACTGCCATCGTGTTCAAAAGGCCCGAAAACCTTAAAAACGACTGTAAATTTGTTGATTTAGGCTTAGTTTACAAACAAAAAAATCAAAATATTTTTGGAGTCATAGGACTCCATGAACATAATAGTCTAAAGTTCAAAAATCTCAAATTCCTATGTTTCAACCTTTTTTAATAGTTTATAAAAAATATTAAAAAAAAATTAATGAAGGTAAACGGGTACCCCATAGGGCCCCATGCTCCCATAAACATGGTCCCGTGCCCTTTAATGGGCCACCATAAACCTTTTTAAAACAAGTTTTCATTTATTAATTATTATACTTTTTAAACCCCCCAAGTGGGGTGTGGGCCCTCCCCCTTCCGTCTGCCCCGCCCCCCACTTTATTATAAAGTTTTAAATCCTTTATTATAAACTTTTAAAAAGTTCTTTACATAAAGCTTTTAATTAAAGGTTTTTAAATAAAAAATTTAAATAATCTTTTAATAAAGTTTATCTTTATTAATTTTTATTAAAACTTTTTTAAATAAAATTTTGTTAATTAATAGTTTTTTAATAAAGTTTTTTAAAATTAAAAAATAATATTTTTCTTTATTAATATTTTTAATAAAGTTTTTATAATGTTTTTTAATTAAATTTTTTATTAAATTTTTTTTAAAAACATTTTTTTTTTAATAAATAAAATTCAAAACATTTTTTTTGATTGATCGCCAAGCCTTGTATTGTACTATTCTTGGCATTCCTCCATCTGATCGCCAACAGGGGCTAGTTGTTGCCGACATTATGGTGGCATCTCAATTGGAGGGAATATTTACCAATCACATATGTTGTCAACTTCAGAGTTGATTTATGCTTGGCTTCTTCATCAAGGTTTCCAAATTTGCATTATTTATGTTGTCTTAATAAATCCTATATGTAAAAGATGTAAATGCACTAAAATAAAGTGCCAAAATCTTGTCACTTCAATGTAATCTGCCAAATCTTTCATATCCAAGCTTCATAGGATTGATCTATGTATCAAGTGTTAGTACCTATGTACGTAGCAAATGCAGCGGCTAGTTACCCATACATTTCAATGTGATGGACTAGATACCATATATACACTCTTGTTATAGAAGCAATATTCATGTATTTAGAGGGTCAGGTTCTACATCCAGAGACTTGGTACCTGTATTTTCAACTAATTTTTAGTTGAGCAGTGTCCAAAATTAGTGATACTCATACGGACTATGTACCAAATCTATAATTTCAAGCATTCGAGAGTATCCAGTTGATACTCGTGCAATGGTCTGTTTGATTATGATCTTATTCTTGTTGCAATGTGGGATTCATCAACAGTTCTTCATCAGAAAATACAACATCATCTATTTTTTAGAGTTTGGATATTAGTGGTTAGGAGTTTTATTTCCAATGGGATTTCTCCTTTCCCATCTATTTGTAAATGGGTACATTCGATCATTTTTCTCCTTCACATTTATATGCTTTCACAGTGACAGATTCTACAGATACTCATGAGTTGACAGTTTCAACTCAATCTCCATTCATGTTGACATCTTCTACAGCGGTAACTGATTCTTTATATTAGTGCTTCTCATGATTTGGCATCTTTATGGAGTACCATTTGGAGGACTTATCATCATCTTTGGTCGATACTCTACATCAATCTTCACATTGTTCTACATCGTCCCCTTCTTCAGTTAAGATTGGGACTCCTGACCATAGTTTGAGGACTCTCTGAGTCTTGGAAAAGACTCTTGGGACTCCCGAGTCCTAGGGCTTGCCAAGTCGACTCGCCAAGGACTCCCAAGCTAAGTCTTGGAGAGTCTAGGCTAGGACTCTGGAGTCCTAGCGAGTGACTCGCGCGAGTCCTAGAATCGGACTCCCGAGTCCCAACTTAGGACTCTTGGCATCGCTTGGAAATAATAAGTATGAATGTTTAAAACTTGTTTCTTGTTTTTTTTTTTTCATTTGAAAATTTGAAACTATGAGTATGAATGATGAAATTTCAAATATTGAGTGTTTGAAGATCATATAACATGTGTGATAATTGAATTATGAGAAATTGATAATCAAATTAGGCTCTTATGTTCTCTAACTACATTAATTTAATTTTGCTTTTTGTGAAACTATGGTTTTCTTCTTTGTCGAGTTCTAGCCAAGTTTTTCACCGAGTTCTGAGTCTGAGTCCTATTTTGGGCTGCCGAGTCCACACCGAGTCCGAGTTTCCCAACTTTGCTCCTGACATTTTGACATTTGAGCTGATTCCAAAGACTTGTTCCTTTCAGGAATGGGAATATATCCTGCATGAATCATTTTCTTCCTAAGGGGAAGACTGTTGTTCGATGATCTTAGACCATCTTCAGAGTTTTATCCAACATCAACGAGGGATATTGTATATTCAGGGGGGCTTCACTTGACCTCCTTTGTTCATTCTCTCTTATGGGGGCGACTTTTTCCTCACATGCGGTTTTGTCCTTCACATTCTATTAAAAGCATTCTCACTATTTTTTCTCTCTTTTGGAAAGGAGTTTTGTCCCACTAGGCTTTCTCCTTTTCTCTATTTATCAGAGATTACTATGTACATGGGTACCTCATCAGGCCTAGTAGCCAGGACTCATATTTGCATCTTTGCATTGTATACTTCTCCATAAGTTGCACTTAAGGGGGGGTGTTGGTGTGAAAGGGGTACTTTCTCTAGCTAGTTCATTTCCTAGCTAGTTATCCACTTAGGTTCTTTTCACACCTTATTACTTATGTTTACTATTACGCAAGTAATTGGTAAATTAATTGATGTATTAACAATGAGCGAGACGCTCAATAAATAGTTTACAAGATTTACAAAACTGGAAAGTTTCTAAAAAGAAACTCCAGATAAGATCGGAGACGATCTTATCTCTATCTTACAATATCTTACAATATTGAGCATTAATAAATAAATAAACATTATTTTAATACCCTCCCTTAATGCTCAATCTATCAACTACACCAAGATGCCCCTGAATTTTACAAACTTATCTGGCTGAGTGACTTGGTGAGAATGCTATTTGTCCTCTGTCAGAACATCCACAACGAACTGATCCGTCTTCAACCAGCTTCGAATGAAATGACAATGAGTTTCACATGCTTTGCTGGCCTGGGCGAAGACCGGATTTTGGCAAGTTTGAGAACTCCCTATCATCAAACAAGGGAGTCGGACCTGCTGAGATATTTGCATATCCGCACATCCGGCGGCCAAACCCGCCTCACATGCTGCTTTTACCGCTTCCCATACTCGCTTCGCCGAGGAGAGAGCCACTGTGCACTTCTTACTAGTCCATGTGGACCGCACCGGATCCTAAATCGAACACATACCTGATGTTGATTTCGTCATCAATCGAACGCCCTAATCCGATTCTCAGACCTTACCGAGTTTAGGATGTGACTCAGAGTGTACAAGAGTCCAAAATCGAGTGCCCTTCTCACATAGCACCCAACACACGCTTGCTATCCAATGATCGCCTTTGGGGCATCATGAAGCGTGATATGTAGCTCACTGCAAAACTCAAATCGGTCTAGTAGCAGCAAGATAGATGAGGCTGCCTACTAGTTGCCTGAACAATGTTTCATCTACCACAGGTGAATCGGACTTAGCTGACAATTTAAGCCCTTTTTCCATGGGTGTAGAGGCAGGTTTGCAATCCGCATTCGAATTATCCAGAAGACTTCGAGCATACTTGGTGGGGAGATGAAAATCACTTCTCATGCACGCAAACCTCAACACCTAAACAATAATGCAGGAGGCCCAAGTCTGTCATGTCAAAAGTTTTGCACAAGTCCTGTTTGATCTCAGTGATCAAATGCTGAACTGCCGCAGTAATGATCAAGTCATCCACGTAGACAACAACAAGCAAATCTCATTACCAGTATTCTTGACATACAGGTTCGAGTCAGATGGACCTCTGAAAACCATGATCTGTGAGGTACGTGTCAATCTTAATGTACCAAGCCCGAGGAGCCTGTTTCAGGCCATAGAGTGCCTTGACCAATCTGCACACCTTCTGTTCTTGACCAGCAACTTTGAAACCTGGAGGCTGCGTCATGTATACTTCCTCCTTCAACTCACCATTGAGGAAAGCACTCTTCACATCCATCTGATGGACCTTCCAACCAAATTGGGCTGCTAAGGCAAGGACGAGCCGTATGGTACTCATTTTGGCTGTAGGAGCAAAGGTCTCCTCATAGTCAATGCCTTCTTTCTGTGAGAACCCCCGTGCAACTAGACGAGCTTTGTACTTGTCAAGGGTTCCGTCAGCTTTGTACTTCACCTTGTACACCCATTTGCAGCTAATGGGCTTCTTCCCTGGAGGAAGATTAGAAAGGACCCAAGTGTGATTCTTCTGAAGACTCTGGTATTCTGATTCCATTGCCTTTTCCCACTCAGGTATCCCTTTTGCCTCTGAATATGTCTGAGGCTCATAAACACTGTGAATGTTGGCCATGAGAGCAAAATTTACTGTAGACTGCTGTTTGCTCTTGTTTCTGGATGATCTACCCTCAATGAGCTCATCAGCACGAAGATCACTGATAGTCTTAGCCCACCATTTCGGTCGGAGAGTAGATGTGCCAACATCAGATGCAACAGGAGGAGCTGGATCTGGTTGTGGATCTGGAACAGGTTCAACAGGGGGATGTTCATTATCATCTGGAGGAAACTCAGGTTGAGCATCATCAAAGACTAGGTCTTCGTCATCCCTCCCATCAGGTGGACCTAATGGAAGTCGGACACTCATATCAGGACCCTGTAGAGGCTGATCCTCTGAATGCTGAACAGGTGAGGAAGAGTGAAATGGACCTCATTCCTCATCAAAGACAACATCTCAACTGAAGATAAGACGATGAGTGTCTATATCAATCAGCCGATATGCCTTGTGGTTGTCACTGTACCCTGTGAACATGAGTTTCTGGCTCTTGGAGTCCAGCTTAGTGCGCTTGGCCTCTGGAATCCAAACATACACAAGGGAGCCAAAAACTTTCAAATGACTGATCCTAGGTTTGCGACCAGACCAAACTTCCTCAGGAGTCTTTCCCTTAACAGCATGAGTGGGTGACCTATTAAGAAGATAGACTGATGTATTGACTACTTCTACCCAAAACTTGGTAGGAACACTCCTGTGTTGCAACATGGAGCGAGCTATCTCAACAATCGTATGATTGCGTCGCTCTACAACACCGTTTTGCTGAGGAGTGTAGGGTGTGGTTAACTGACGTTTTATCCCATGAGTATCACAGAAGTTGGAGAATGCACTAGAACAGAATTCCCCCCCATTATCTGACCTAAGAGTTATAATACAAGAACTGGACTCTTTTTCAACTAAGGCCTTAAACTTCTGAAATACATTAAAAACCTCTGATTTCTGTTTAAGAAAGTACACCCACATTTTCCTACTATAGTCATCAACAAAAAGTAGAAAGTATTTGCAACCAGTTACAGAAGAAACAGACATAGGGCCACAAATATCAGCATGAACTAATTGAAGTACCTTAGAAGCCCGCCAAGAGTCGCCATCCTTGAACGGTGTGCGATGCTACTTCCCAGCCTGACAAGCACCACAAACGCCCTGATGCTGAGTCTGAATGTCAGGTAAGCCATCTACAAGTCCCTCCCGAGCAAGCTGAGAGAGATAGTGCATGTTCAAGTGCCCATACCGCTGGTGCCAAAGACTGGTGACAGCTGAATTTCTTGCTGCCAAGGCTAACTCCGGAGAATCACCAGTGTCCACAAGCCTGTAAAGGCCATGATCCTCTAACCCACCAGGAATCTGTGATCAGAAAAAAAAAATTCTGACAAAGAATGGGTAAAAACCCTAGCCGAAGAATCTGAAACCCTAGATCGCCATTAAAGAACCAGAGACTTGCAGAGAACCAGCTCGAAATCACACAAAATCGTGGCAAATGGAAAACACCAGAAGTGGCTCAAACACGAGCCAGAAAACACCACGAATCGAGCATAAAAACGTCTGCGTCTAAAGAGACTCCCGTCGGCACCAAAACACCTCAAAAAAATCGCGTTTGCAGACAGCAGAGATACGCGGCCAAGAGATGCAGAAGTCACGCCCAGGTGAAGCTAAAAAACGCGTCCAGGATTTGCTAAAAACGCGCGCCTAGAAGGAACAAGTGAAGGTCGCACGGGCTGGAAACCAAAAATCTGAGACGCGCGGCCAGAGAAGATGAAAATCGCGGCCAGAAATCGCACTTCAGAAAAACGCGTGCCACAAACAGAGTAAAGACACGACCTGGTTCAGGAAGACGCGCGGGCGGTAGAAAGAACAAATCACGCCCAGCTGAAGAGAGAAAAAAAAAAACCGCGCCTTCAAACACAGAAGCCACAAGAAACTTTCGAAAAAAAAATTTCGAAATTCTGCCCTCACAAAATCTTCGAAAAAAAATTCACAGAAGATTTTTATTAAATTTTTAATTCAGAAACAAAAAAAAAATCTTAAAAAGATTTTTTACGAATTAAAAATTCAATTTTGAGCAAATTGGCTCTGATACCATATTACGCAAGTAATTGGTAAATTAATTGATGTATTAACAATGAGCGAGACGCTCAATAAATAGTTTACAAGATTTACAAAACTGGAAAGTTTCTAAAAAGAAACTCCAGATAAGATCGGAGACGATCTTATCTCTATCTTACAATATCTTACAATATTGAGCATTAATAAATAAATAAATAAACATTATTTTAATATTTACTTAGGGTCCACATGGGATATTTATCACTTTGTGTCTCATATCATAAGATTAAGACACTTGTCACAATCTTATGATACTTATCCACTTTATGTCTCATATCATAAGATTAAGAAACTTGGCATAATCTTATGATTTCTCTTGAGAGGAATACAATTTATTCTTTCTCATCTCTTATCTCTGTATTTGTTTTCTTTCAATCATTTGTACCTTGGGTAGGCTATTTAGCAAATCTTACAATCAAAATATAGGAATAACCCAGTTTATGAAATACTCTTTAATATCTAAATCCAACATACCCAGAAAATGTTTGCAATTTTGCCAAGTTGTTGTAATAGAAACCAGCAAATTGGAAGCCATGAAAAAACTGATTTAACCTTGCAGAATGTAGTCTCCACAGTCCTCGAGGTTGTTGAGTGTTTCTCAACCCTAGGTGCCACAAACCCTTCAATGAATGCTCCAAAACCCTAGGCGACCTCAGGTACCAACCCTCACGTCCCTCTTTGAAGTGGTACAGCCAGCAAATGCAATTGGTACAGCCAGCAATGAAGTTGATATAGTCAATAATCCTCAGAAATAACTCCTCCAATCTGTCTTGTTGAGTAACCGCTGCAATAACAAGCTGTGATTGAAGGTAATGAAGCAATGATCTCCAATGAAGCCCAACTGTGATTTCTAAATGAAACCACCAAGATATTCTCTAGACTGTGTCTCTCAACGGAGTAGAGAATGTTGCTTGCAAGGGATTTCGTCCTCACAAACCCTAAGAAGAAAGCTCTCCTCCAAGAATCATAATCAAATTCAATAACTTCGTCCAGCATAAAGAAAGAATGAGCTCAAAATGCTCATATATAGCGTCTCCAAAACCCCACGACCCCTTCTAGGGAACTTAAAGATTTAATTTGATATTTATTTTACAAGGCAAAAAATGTGTTTTAGGGGTTAATCGTAGGAAGGATGGTACACTCTGCAACTGCTCTGGCTAACCCTGCGAAGACCGTTGGGGTTTTTTCTTCTTAAACTCAGTCGCTTTCCCTCCATTCTGCTTTAGCATATAAGGTTTCTCTGCTAGGACTAGATGCAACACGAGTCACAGGGATTGCAATTTCGATCCCACGAACTACTCAATCTTTTGTGTCTTCTCCAACGATTAGCGTTGGTCTTCCTGCTTCAAAAATCAATCCACATTCTTCCTTTCCTGTGAAGCAAGAAGGTGTTTCGGGTAAGGCGTGCCTCGATGGTGATTTTGATGGGGCTTTCTCCCCTAGTCGGGTTGAAGCGAGAGTTTTCTCAAACAAAATACCTTCCCTTTTTTGCGCTCTGCAAAGTTTTCTGAACCCGCATCTTCTATTGGTTGCAAGCACGGCGGAAATGTGACAATACCCTCTGACGCAAAGGTCTTTTGCCCAAACTATAAGTATGTGTTGGATTTTGGGTATATGGAGGGCGGTTCGACTTTTGTTCCGTCTTCTTCTTGCAGCAGGGCAAATCAAAAACCTCCATTCTCAGTTCATCTTTCTTGAAATGCACTAGAAAATTTGTCTAGATAGTCCCGCTGGTGCCAGAGAGGTCTATTTACAAGCCCATGCCCTTGTCTACAGATTCACGAAGGTATGGTCAAAATTAAGTGACCTTCATTCATGGATAAGCATGTATTGGAATGACTATTTGGAAGAACAAATTAGTATCTATTGTTGCAAGAATGAAGGTGTTGTCATTGATGTCAACTGGTTAACTAGTTATCAACTGGTTGTTGTTGCCATTGATGTCATAGTTGTAGGTTATTGGCTGTATATGTTGAGGATATTGAGAAAATTGTAATAAAGAAAATTGTAATAAAGAAAGGTTGCAGGTATTTAGTGGTTGCTTTGGGTTTTGCTCTAGGATTTGCTCCTATGGTTTAGATATGTTGATAATGGTTGTTGGAAGCTGCTATATCCAGGATTTGGGTTTCTGCATCATTGTACAATGTGAGTTATGCTCACCAGTTGTGAACGGTGCTTTTCAGGGTATCTGGCTGAGGTCCGAGAGAAATGTAGTTGCTCTGGATTTCTTCTTGCTCGAGTCTTATGACTTGCGGTTCTACAATTAAGGTGATATGTTCGAGTTGAAGATAATTTTGTTGTCTAGAAAGATTGGATCGTGTCAAGAGTTGCTTGTGCTTAATTGTTCTATGTGTTTAATTGTTCTATGTGTTTTACATTGGTTTGGCCGACCTTGTGTTAAACACTACTTTCGAAGTTAATGAAGCGTGTTGGGACTTATTTGGGTCCTCATCAAGCGTGTGTTTGGGTCGCCCTCATTCTAATTCCACCCTAGAATGTTTTGGCGCCGACCTAATTTGAATTTAAATGATGTATGGCCGACTTTGGATATGTTTCAAAGTTGAAGATGGTATAAATACAGAATGAGATATTGATGAAAGGTAGTACAAAGAGATAGTGCAAAGAAATAGATCAAGATAGATGCGTAGTAGATGTGAGACAATGTGTATGTGATGCAAGTTTGGAAGATCAGTGTGAAATCTAATTGATAAGTTTCCGGATGCAGTGAGCTAAAGGTGCACTCTATCATTCATGCATTTCTGCAAGTGGTTGAGTGAATTGTGGTGGAAATCTCTGTTGCATTGAGATTGTCTTCTCTGTGTAACATACCTCTTCTATCTTCTTTGTATCTGTGGGGCAATGAGCCCTCTGGGTGGTTAACCCTTGTTGGACAGTGAGTCCTAATCCGAACAGTGAATCCTCACCGTGGTTTTTCCTTTATTGGGTTTTCCATGTAAATTTGGTGTTACTGTGTATGTGTGATGCTTTTTCAGTTTCTACCTTTGCATTTAATGTTTAATCATTTTAGCAGAGTAAAGAATTTGTGATTGATCTAATCTCCAGTGAAAGTCCTAAAGGTTAATTTTTGTCACAACTGATTCACCCTGCCCGACCACCCCGCCCCCCTCTCAGTTGTCTTGTTCAACAATTGCTATCAGAGCTTGGTTCCTTGGAGAAGAGCTTAACCGCTCAAGTAATGATTTGGGATGGCAAGCAAGATCACTTTTGAGTATCCGAAGTTTGATGGAACTACTTATGCTATCTGGAAAATATTGATGGAAGAATATGTGGAGTATTGTGGATATGATGTAGAGAGCATAAAAAGCTCCTTACACTCCTCCTGCTCATGGTCCAAGTATAGCTGATGAAATCAAGGTGCATGAAGCGAACAATAAGGCGAAGTTCGTTTTGAAGAATAGTCTTGCACATTTTGAGTTGATTAAAGTTCAAAATTTGAAGATTGCTAAAGAGGTCTAAGATACTTTAGAAAAGGCGCATGAAGGTGATGAAAGGGTCAAAGAAGCAAAGTTGCAGAATTTGGAAACATGGTTTGAGCTCCTGCATATGTCTAAAGATGAGAACATTAAATCCTATGTATAGAGAGTAGATGAAGTGGTAGGTGGAATGCAAGGGCTTGGTGCTACAGTAGATGAACCCAGGATTGTAAAGAAGATTCTTAGGACTCTCCTTAATGCATACAGTGAAAAGCTATCTGCTATTGAAGAACATATAGACTACAAGACCTACACCAAAGATTAGTTATTGGGAACTTTGACATCTTATGAAATGAGGAAGCCGAACTTGAGAAATGGATCCAAATTAGAAACTGCTTTCAAGGCTACAAGAGATGAAGATCTCGATGAAGAGAATCTTGATGAAGTAAAAGCTAACTTTGTGAGAAGAATGAGGAAAGGCTCCGGCAAGTATGAAGGTAAGTTACTGTTACCTGATTTTTTATGGAAAATCAAAACAAAAAAGAAAAGGAAAATATTTTTTGCAAAAGAAAGTCAAAGTCAAAATCAAAGTCAAGGAAAGAAAGTCAAAGTCAAAGTCAAGGGAAGAAAGTCGAAGTCGAAGTCAAGCGAAGAAAGTCAAAGTCAAAGTCAAGGGAAGAAAGCCAAAGTCAAAGTCAAAGGAAGTCAAAGTTAGAGGATAAGGATTGCAAAATATCTTGTCCACAGAAGATAAGGATGACAACTCAGGATAAGATTGACAACTCACAAAGGATAAAGGCAAATCTTAGCTACAGAGGATAAGGATTACAACTCAAAGGATAAGATTGACAACTCACAAAGGATAAAGGCAAATCTTATTTATAGAGGGTAAGGATGACAACTCATAGTAAAAATATCTAAAGTCAACATGACTTTTTGATTTTAGGCTCTCAAAAATCTATAAATAAGAGGCCTATGTTTGTTGCAAATTATTGGAAAAGTTTATTGTGATAAAGTGACATTTAGTCCTTTAATTTTTTTAGTCAAAATCAGGTCTCTACTTCTGTAATTTTGTTCATCGATTGCATCTCCAACCTTGTGTCACTTTGAAATAATGGTTGATTGTATTCTTGTGATGTAATATTTTACTGTTTTTTCTAGAAAACAGCCATTGTAACAGCCTTTAGTGATTCAAAGATCAGTATTTTTGCCTCTATCTGTTTCAATTTTCTCTGTGTATGAAAGAAAAGCAGGTATTATTGTGAGTTCTATGACTCCTTGATTGTTGTGTTCTAACTTTACCTCTGAATTATTGTTGCAAATTACTGTGTGAAGCTTTAGATTGAGATTCATAGGTTGTGTCGCTGAAACGAAGTAGAAATCTACTCTATTTGGTGTATCACCTTCATTTTCTGCTTTAGATTTAGATTATCAGATCTTTCTCCTCTCTTTTCCCAACAAAGTCCTTTACTTAGAGTTGGATTTTAGGTGATTTACCAAGAGGAAGTTGCCCTTTAATCGGAGGTAGACCTCGAGTTTCGCGAGTCCCACAACTCGAGAGGTCATCCCATGTTTCACAGGATAGCTGGATTCAAGATTCAACAGGGTGCATATTCCAAGTGATAATAGTTTTTGGCACACCCGATGGGACCAATTTGATGAACTTTATTTCATCTAGTTGAGAGAGTGGTGTTGCTCTCAATATCTTCAGCATTAAAGAGGTATTTCTCCAACACCATGGTGACTCTATGACAAATCTACTAGTTCAAGCAATGCAAGTTCTACCCACCAACCGTGATAACAGTTTTTGCCATGCCCAATGAGACTAGTTTGATGAACTTTATTTCATCTTGTTGAGAGAGTGGTTTTGCTCTCAGTATTTTCAGCCTTAAAGAGGCATTTCTCCAACACCATGGCGACTCTGTGACAAATCTATTGGTTCAAGCAGTGCAAGTTCTCCCCACGAGTCGTGATAACAATTTTTGGCATGCCCGATGGGACTGTTTGAACTATTAAAGTTCAAAACTTGTCCCTTCATTGCTAGTATTTGGTGTGTACGTCAACAATTTCTGCCTTTGGAGGCAATACTTTCACACACCTAGCGACTCCAAATTTCAATCTACCGGTTTCAAGTGGACTAAGTGTTGGTATGTACTTAATTTTTTGCAAAATCAGTCCTAATTATTCTTGTTTTTAAGAATACTTCAATGAATTCCCAGCTTTTTTAAATGAGGCACCATGTCTTCATTCCATAGAGATATGTTTTATCAACCTCCATTTCATGAGAATGTTGCTCATATTCCCTCTTATAAGCCACATATCAAACTAAGCATGCAACTGGTTTTACCCCAAATGCCTTTGCTATATAAAGACACCAACATGTTCAATATACTTGCCACCCACACACCCCTACTCAATCTTCTCGGCAGCCTTCACATACTTTTAATCAGTCTTAAGAAGTCATTTCTATGCCAAACAAGCATTGTTACTTCCCTAGCCAGCCCCAAAGTGATGACAGTATGGGGATTGGTGACATCAAAAGCATATTGCTAGACTTCATTAAACAGTTGGATGATATCCAAACACAACAAGAATTTAATTTGCAACAAGAGGAGTTGGCTTGCAAAGCCTACCAGTATAAACAGGAGATACATACACAGAGGAAGCAATATGAGGAGTCTCTTGCAAAAGAGATTTCTACCAAACAAGAACATATGAAACTATTATTTGCCCAAGTACAAAGATTGGAATCTCAATCAACCTCTTGCATTCCGGATCAATCTGTAAAAGAGGAGGCTCCTAAGTACAAGTTTCCAAGCTTCAAGCAAGATAAGTGTTATAAATTCGAAATACCAAGTTTTGGAGGTACTTTTCCATTGCAAGAGCCTATGCTTGAGCAAAGTCGTCTGTTACACCCCAATTGTGTAATTACTATTTACTATTACTATGTAGGGTAAAATGTGAATGTAATGTGAATTCTGGAGATGAATAAATTGTGCTTGTACTATGTTATCAATGTGAATGTTATCTCATTTGATGTTATCTCAGTTGATGTTATTTCATGGGGAAATGCTGCATATATGTGAATAGATGGTTATTGAATTATTATTCTAACTTTGGAGATGTTTATGTATACTGCATATGTTGTGAACAATTGACTGCCATGTGCATGTGTTAGTGGATGCAGGTATATGTTCCATTCCTCCAGGCGGAGGGGAAGTGTCACTCAGGAGAAGATCTTGGCCAGGTAACCAGTAACGTAAACTATCTGAGCATACACACACCACAGTAGATTGAGTTAAGTCAGTTTGTGGGAAGTTGGTAAGTCATCCTTAGTTGATGTGTCTGCATTAGTAAAGGTCTCGGTTACTATCAAGTGCATTATTGGGTGATGTTTATCTATTTGAGCTTGGAGTCCTTCTTTATGACATTGTGTTAATTGTGCTTGGGTTGAGTCTTTGGGCTTTAGGAATAGTTACCTTTACGTCATTTCATATGAACGTAAAACTTAGCATGTATATGGGCATATATATAAATACATATACATAGACCCGTGTATGAGAGCATTAGCAAATGCACATGTATGTGAGTAGAAATACTCATAGAGGTACATACACGAGGAAACGACTATATGTATATATATGTGTGTGTGTGTGTGTGTGTCAATATAGTCACGAGGTCATAGTCATTCGATTATCGAATGGATTGTTTTGCTTGAACGATATGTATATGTACGTATAGATAGTTATTGTATTAGAATAACAGGAAGAGTATTTATAAACTCTTAAGTTGAAGTTTATATATATAAACGATATTATATGTGAAATATTAACCTTGACTTATTCATTTGAATATCAAATGTATACTTTTATAATTAACATGGAATATATATAGATATATATATTATCAAATTGGAGATTTAAACTAAGTCGATACCTTTGGAAAGTCTTTATAGACTAGACCAGCAAGTACCCAAATACATTTGGCTGCGTTACAAGGCGTAGGAATGTTGCTAATAAAGCACATGAACTGAATACCAACGTGGAATAAGTGAAAGACTCAGTCAAACAGTTTTTAAGGAAGATTTGATGAAGCCGATTTATAAAGGCTATTTTTAGACGTTAATGACTATGGCAATAAAGGCCCATAATAATCATCAATGACTATGAGGTTGGAAGTCAATTTGGAAATGCTTACGACTGTGTAGTGAAGCTGAGTTCCACTCACCATGTCACGTATGAGAAAACATATGAATGCATTTTAAATTGTTGTCTATCATCAATGCAAGCTTAGACTTGGTCGACGTCGTGATAAAGAGCAACTTTGAATTTGTCCAACGTCTTTAAATTGACTCATTCCTTAAATTCAGTCGATGAGTGCTAAGTGTTACAGATTTAATGTTGATTGTTTTTCTCCATAAGAAACCGTGCCAACTTGATAAAGGAATAGAGGCTTTGGCGCCACCTCTTGAAACGATTTTCTATAGATGTCTTTGCTGGAGTATAATTCAAATTTTCCATGTGTGTTTTGAATAAGTATTTGGATTGTTGTCAAGGTTGCAAATCAATTTGTGGGAGGTTTTGCTGAGTCTGAGCTTATTTGATTGCCACTTTATTGCTAACTTTCATGTGTTGCTTTGCATGGAGCTTGCTATCCTTTTACATGCCTAATTTGTAGGCCATGAGGTTGCTTGGTTGCTCTATAAATAGTTGAGCCATTTAATTAGTGAGGATGCATTCTTTCCCAAGAGATTACATATCTTTTGCAGTTCATTATTTTCTGTGTTATCTCCAGCCAAACTTGCCATATATTGTGAGTAAGAAATAGTGAGTGTTCTATTGTGTTGAGAGGAAACATTATTGTTTGAGAGGAGTAAGCTATCAACTTGTGGGGTAGAGTTATTGAGACATTCTTGAGAAGCTGATTATCAACTAATTACTGTTGGAGAGGGTTGCATTGTTGTCATTAATTTGGATAAGCGATAATAGGCATGAGGATCTCTTCTTCTTTGCTATTTACCTTGAAATGATATGTTTTCCATGATTGCTTGAAATGTCTTTTCTAGTGTGTGCAATAGAGGTATTAGAGAGTGTCTATGAAAAGGAAATTGAAGTTTTTATGTTGTTTTAATGTTGTGCTTGTAAGTACTCCATAATAGGAGTTCGGTGTAAATAATAGATATTATATACTAGGCATGATTGAATACAAGAGGCACTTGAGGTACACTTAGCTAAAGTTATTGATTTAACTAGAAAAGCTTGTGTTACTCCTAGGATAGTTAATCCAGTATGGAAGGGAGCTTGTCTACTTACTTATTAAGTAGGTTTATTCCAAGTAGATTAAAATGGTGATAGGTTAATCTCGGGTGACAATATCCATTGAAGGACAATATCTATGAGTAGTTTAAGATAGCCCTAAGTCAAATTGGCCATGAGTAGTGTATGTGATAGATGACTCTCAGTAGGAATACTGAATGTAACTCTTTGATCAAAGTAGTGTAATGTTCGAGACTCCACTATGGATTGTGTGACTACCGAAACTACACTGTCAGTTCACCGTGATCCAGTATTACATGCTAGTTTGAGATTGTGGGATTGCAAGTTCTAGTTATTCAGAACACACCACTATGCTCAGTTGGTTGTCATTATCGGTTACTCTACCAATCCCTTCGTCGAAGGGAAGGGCCATCTATCGAATGATAGATGTGCGGGGACCGCATTATGAATCTGTGGTTGGCGGAACAGCGCCTGAGTGATGCTTCTCCTCCATAGTAGGCAACAAAAGAACCAAGATTTGAAAGGAAGGATCCTAGACCGTCTTACAGCTATTTGTTCTAAAGCTCATTGGAGCTATGTATGTAAATGCATGTATTCTTGTTCTATTGTAACTTATGAAGTTATTGTAATGAAATGGAATCCTTATTGTATTATGATATGGAATCTTGATCATATATTCTCAATAAAAGAAAGGAAAATTTTATTGCAATGACTTGTTACCTAATTTACTTACTTGCAAGGTGTGAATTTAAAAAAATTTACTGCATTGAAAGGTTGGCATGTTACATCATCCAACTATTCCTCAAGAAGAACCCCCTCAAGAGCTTTTCCTACCTCAACAAACTTCTCAAAACCATTCACCAAATCAGCCTTCTTGTCCTAGCATCATTTCCCTTTACAAAGGAGGACCTACTGTTTATCAAGGTGGCTGGTTTAGTGGGAAAGAAGAGCAGTTTTTTGAGGCAAAAGAAGAGCAACTCGTAGTCGATGAACCTCCAAGTGGTATAGAAAAATCAGACTTGCTGCAAGAGGGTGATGAGAATAATCAAATAGGACAACAAGTTGAAAAGAAATTTAGAGGGGTTGAATGTGAAGTTTTGACTAACTTGTTTAATGAACTTCCATTTTTTGTTAAAGGTGAAGAAAATGTATCAATGCTTATATCAAGAGATCAGCTCGGAGAACACGATAACAAGCAAGAAAGGGGTGGTGAAGAAAAAGAGTCTACATTTTGGTTTGATGAATTGCCTTCTTTTGTTGCACAAGATGAAGAAGACATGCTTATACTAACATCAAAATCAGCAATAGGTTTGGAACAGCAAGGACATACAAGCAATTTCGATAAGGTGTTGGTCTACCAAGAACAAAATGAAGATAGCCTTGTTTTGAAGAAAGAAAAAATTGATAAAAATGAGGAGAGTAAGCTGGAAATTAATGAAGACATTTTCTCCAGCATCATACAAGACTTCTGTTCAAATCTTGATGTCAAGATTCTATCTCTTGAATTGATAAATTGTGAGCAGCACAAACTAGCGGAGAAAGCAGCCATGTTTCCATTTGGACAACATGAACCAAATCATTCCAAAGTGCATGTCATTAAAGAAGCAGTCCAAAGAGAGGAAGCCAGCAATAAGAGTTTGAAGTTTGTTCCTTCAGGAGGGTGTCCTATCAGACATTTAGCCAAGATGGAGGCCCACAAAGCATCACAAGACATGCTTGCACCCAAGCATAAAGTTGCAACTGAGGAAGGACGCATTCAACTTACTTATGCACTTCAAGATAGTATATATGATAAACATGAAGGGATGAGTGAGTTTATTTACATCATTCATGAAGCATTGCAACAGTTTATAGAATATCTGATTGTGTTTCAAATCCTCTCAATGGTTTATGATCATGTAAAGCATCCTATGTTGGTCAGAAAAGGAAATTATTTTCCAAAACCAGTTAATGGATTTGTTTGAGCATCACTACTGTTGGTTAGTATAGGTTAGGGTAGGTGTTCTTTGTTGCTAATAAGTGTTGTTGCACAAGGTTTTAAGTGTCTTTTCCCTAAGTGTTTTATGCACAAGTTGCAGTTTGTAGCAGGCTCTTTTCAATTGGACCAGGTTGGTAGCATTTTTTTTTATGAGGCAAATAGTTTTTGTTGATCCGTATGAAGACTCCATGCCCAATGGATTGTATAAAGCAGCTGGTCAGTTATTCAGCAAGTAAATAACCCCCTTAAGATCTCCAAAATCTTACCTAATTCTTTATGGAAAATCAAAACAAAAAAGAAAAGAAAATATTTTCTGCAAAAGACAGTCAAAGTCAAGGGAAGAAAGTCAAAGTCAAGGGAAGAAAGCCAAAGCCAAAGGAAGTCAAAGTCAAAAGTCAGAGGATAAAGATTGCAAAATATCTTATCCACAGAGGATAAGGATGACAACTCAAGATAAGATTGACAACTCATAAAGCAAAAAGGTGAATCTTATCCACAGAGGCTAAAGATTACAAATATCTTATCCACAGAGGATAAGATTGACAACTCACAAAGGATAAAGGCAAATCTTATCTACAAAGGATAAGGATGACAACTCAGACGATAAGATTGACAACTCACAAAGCATAAAGGCAATCTTATCTACAGAGGATAAGGATGACAACTCATAGAAAAAAATATCTAAAGTCAACATTACATTTTCATTTTAGGCTCTCAAAAATCTATAAATAAAAGGCCTATGTTTGTTGCAAATTATTAGAAAAGTTTATTGTGACTTTCAGTCCTTTAATTTTTTCAATCAAAATCAGGTCTCTATTTCTGTAATTTTCTTCATCGATTGCATCTCCAACCTTGTTTCATTTTGAAATAATGGTTGATTGTATGCTTGTGATGTAATATTTTACTGTTTTTTCCAAAAAACAGACATTGTAGCAGCCTTCAGTGATTCAAAGATCAGTATTTTTGCCTCTATTTGTTTCAATTTTCTCTATGTATGAAAGAAAAGCAGGTATTATTGTTAGTTATTTGACTCCTTGATTGCTGAGTTCTAACTTTACCTCTGAATTATTGTTGCAAATTACTGTGTGAAGCTTTAGTGTCATGTCCCCATCCTAGTCAGCACAGCTGGTGACGAGGTTAGCCTATCATCTGATCCTCGTAGGCTGACAGGAGTGTTCAGAGGATCCTTTTTGGCAGTTGCTCAGTGTTGGTTAGCTCCAGAATTGCAGTGTGTCAGGTTGGGCCTTCGCAGAATCTTCCAGAGAGCTTCATCAGAGAACTTTCTATTTTTAGAAAGTTAGGTCAGACGGAAGCTGCTATTTCGGGCAGGGCACCTGGTGCAGTTATTTAGCTCAGATTCGACCCAGTTCAGTAATTGATTGATTTGACGGAGAAATATGGAGTAATTACTGAGTTATTAAATATTTAATAATTTGACTTTATAATAAAGTCACTTTATTGAAATATTAAAATATTTAATTATTTGGCTAAGTTATAAAGTATTTAATTATACTTTATGTTATATTATTAAAATGTGACTTAATGAGTATTTAATGCTCATTAAAAGTGGACGCCAATAATTAAATCAATTCTCCTAAGTCCAAAAGTGAAAATTAAATCATTTATTTAAATGATTATTTTAATGGAGAATTAGGTCGAACTTTTCAAAGGGAGAATATATTGTTCTTCCCAAGGCAAAATCGAACTATCCTGTTATTATTCAATTTTGTCTTTTGGCATCTGAGCTTTGGAGTTTGCAAACCCTAGGGTTATTGGCAGACGATCGTTTCTGGAGAACGTAACCTCTTCAGAGATCAAGCAGACTGAGGCTGTGAGATATCAGTTGAAGCTGGCACTTGGTGATTTCATCCAGAGATCATAGTTTCGAGATTATTGAGTTATTTTATCAGAGAATCACAGGGAACTTCATCTAGCAGTCAAGGCGCACTTTTCAGAGGACATTCATTAGAGATTGGGCACAATTTCCAAAGGCCGTACATTATTTATTACTGCTGCAGACAGGCCGTACATCTGTACTTTCAGGCCGTACTTGTCAATTTTCTGAGGAAACGCCTTCATCCTCTGTTATTTGGTGATTCCACATTGGGGCGCTTGGTATTCTGTGTTATTTGCATTGAGATTTGAGCTGGAGGAGATTCTTATTATTTTCTGGCCGTACCATCACCAGCTACAGCAGCCGCCATATTAAATACCAGGTTTTCCTGTTAAAATTTCAAATCTTGCTTTCCTTATTCAGATTTTCGCATTGTAAAAGCTCAAATGAAATAATAAATAAGTACGCCTATGTTCCCTGAGAAAGATCTGAGTCTTTTATGCAATCTGGATTTATTTATAATTTTCTATCATTTTCTCTGTAAAATCGCAATTTTCATATTTTGTCAAAAAACCCTTCAAAACACAAAAAAATCAAAAATTTGCAAAAACATTACAAAAACAATCAGGGATTCAATTTGAGAACCACCTGTATTCCTCGGGATAGCTGGTATCGCATACCGCACTCTCACATCCCTAAGGCTTTCAAAGGTTTTCGTAATACAGCAGTATCGGGTTGCCTTTTATGAACCAAGATATTATTCAGTATACCAGAGGTGTAGGGACAGGCAAAGACGAAGACTGGACAGGTCCACCGATTCCAGAAGGTCAGACAATATCAGGAGTGCTTGGTTTTCACAGATCCAGTTCAGACGGTAGTGAAAACAGTGTTGCAACCCTAATGGCAGAACGTGAGCCTTCCTCAGAGACTCGCAGGGATCTAGGGAAGACACATGCAGAGGGTGATATCACCGATGAGGAGTTCAGAAGGAGACACGATAATATGATGGATATGATGTCTTAGCTGATGGGCACCATTAGACAGTGCACACCCACACAACCACATTTCATTCAGATTGGTCAGACGAGCGGGACTGCACCCGTTGATCAGCCATTAGCATCAGTTCCTAGACAGCCATCTCCGATCTACCAGGAGCGTAGGCCAGGACAGCCTACTTTCTTAC
>VDFB02344937.1:0-17718 GCA_007258455.2 Sequoia sempervirens | reverse complement strand
GTTGTCTTTTCACTTGGGGCCGCCATTGTGAGTAATGGTTTGAGCTTTCTAAGGAAATGAATATGGCTTTGAACGTATGGAATCCATAGACAATTGAGGTAAGCCTTAACTTTGCATTTCTTGCTTACTTTCTGATGATAAAATGTTGAATTCGAGCCCCTCGTGAATGTAAAAAAAATGAATGTAATTGTTTTACCTATGTTGTGTACAAAGGCTTCAAAAGCTTGATTATTTTTATAGAATAAAGAATTCTTAGCACTTTATTTGTCATTTTTTTATTTTTTTTGAAGCCCTTTATATTACTCATGGTCGCGGCTGTATTAGAGCTTCTGGGTTTTTGGCATTTGCTTTTTTTTGCTGCTTTATCAACTATTTCTTTAAACCCTTTTCTCAATGGCTGGAAATAAACCTCGTTGTGTAAGTTATGATGTGATCTCCACCTATTCTCTAAATGTGACAAAAATAGAACTCTCTTTTTGTTATAAAAGGCTCATTTTCCCCATGAAAAGTAGTGGGTATTACTCTTGGCTTTCTTGATTCTATATTTCTATTTTTCCACAAAAGTCTAAAGCAATAATAACCTAGGCTCATTTGTATCACATACTTGGAAAGTATGACACATCCCTCATACAACTGTAACTATGCCTGCATGATTCCATGTTTGTCATTGGTTTGAAGACTGTGCCCTTCTTCATTATGTTGTATACTCATTTACAAGGCTTGAATTGGATCTCTGTGTAAGATCTAAAATCTATAAGTCCCTGTTGTTGTACATTTAAACAAAGAAGATCATTGTATCATTAATAAGTCACTATCCTCCGTGATTGGTGATACATTAACCCATGGATCTTTGATACCTTATGGTGGTTTATGATGAATACTTCCCATGATATAAAATGTATTTTCTGACTTGAAGAACAAATTGCAAAATGATAACTAATTGTGAATCTTTCATTGACTGTTGCTAACATTTAAGAGAAATAATAAAAATGCTCTCTTATTTGCTGAATATTATGGGCTCCTTTTATTGCTGATAGACTTGATCTATGAAAAGTTCCATTGATGCACTGTATCAACATGACATCACTCATGACAGTGAATGCCTTCTTGACTTCTTGTTGATGTATTTGATGCTTTCTTGTGGCAATGTCTTGCTTACAATCATATAGACTGTCTCCTTGATGATAATGTTGAAATTGTACTTATCTCCTGAATCTTTTGTAGACTGTGTATATGCTTTAAAGTTACGAAAGACAGTCCAATATTTGAGTACTTGAGGCCTCAAAGGAAGTGCCCCATTTTCCTTAATTAAGGAAGAATGTGTAAGTAGATTAAAATGGGATGCTAAATAGATTGACAGATGACCTTTGAAGAGGAGCTTGAATCATTCCTTTTAGGATGAGCAGTTGGAAAAGATTGCTTTGTTCTAAATTGTTTCACCCTCCTGAGGAGAAAGGATTGATGTCTTATTCATAATTGTCCTGTTGCTATTGTATATGAGTTAGCTTTTAATCCTGTGAGTCATTTCTCACCACTTCATAAATAATATTTGTTGGGATTTGAAATGGATCCATTATATCACATTCCTACTTAAACAAAATAAGAAATAACTAGCTCTAAAGCCCACTAGAACTTTGTACTCCTCTTTTAACTTGGATCACTGATACATGAAATGAGGGGATTATATTCATGTTGAAATGTAGGTAGATCGTGGATCTCAGATCTACCATTACTTAGATTTGATCTCTAATGATCATCTCTATTCATCCCATGAATAACTTTAAGGAGATCAGAGGCTCTAGAACTGAAAGCTTCAACAACACCAATCAAAGATATCAAGCATCACTGGCTCCATCATTACAGGCAATGATGAACCACCCTCCTTTCTATGTTTACATTGTCTACAGATGTATAGTTTACAATATGTTTTTGCATCTATCATTTGATTACGTAAATCAAATTCAACTACTCCCACGACTTGTGTGGGACCTTGATATTTACAATATGAATAAAACAACATTTGTTATGCAAATGTCTAATTTTTTGTTACAATTACTTGCATAATAAAACTAAAAATCAAATGTAATCTGATTTTTACATGATGACATATACTTAGTAGCAAAATTTGAAATTCTATGTACCTCTTAATGATGAATTCAATTTAGCTCTAACTGTTTGAGCTTGTAGTGAAAAATAGGTAACAATTATTAAGCATGTTATGTTGGCTGATTTTTAACATCATAAAGAAGACAGATCTAATCATGGTAACTCCACATTAAGGTCACTTAATTTAAGATTTACATACAAGTTAGATTTTCATATTTTAGTAGTCCAAGTCTTGTATCTCATCCATTGAAGTCACAAGTTGATTATTTGGATAGAGATTGAAATTTCCAAATATTTGGTATCAAAGCCTATATATTTCTCAACATTTGGTATTAGAGTTGAAGGTTAATCTAGTTCTAGGTATTCATTCATTTTTTAATTCTTAGCCAACCAAGCTTGTGGGAATATGTTAGAAGGAATTGAAGGTTGTTGGAGAATTGTAGGGCTACAATGAATGTTCTATGAGTTAAATTTATTTTATAGATTTGTGAGATTGGAATCCATGGATATTATCAATGTGATCTATGTTGGGCATTAGAAACTCATGATTGTGGATCTTCATGGAGTTGTTTATGTTTTGGTAACTTTGAGCTCTTGTTTGAAAATATGTGAGTATCCTCTTATTTGGTGGTTTTGTTCCTTTACCTTGTGGTCATGTGTAGTGAGAAGGTGTTCATATTGGATGGGTACTTTTGATATCCCAGTCACATAGAGAAACATATTTGGACTACAAAATGAAGTGCTTATGTTGGCTTCATGGTTTTAGCCCTTGGTTACATGAAAGCATTGAAAGATAAGCCACTAACATCTTTGTGAGTTGTGGATCTTATATATTTCATATGTTATAAGCTCTTTTAAAAACTAATTTTCTTGTTGGGTTATAATTTTCTCTTATTTTCAGTTGTGGGTTTGTATATTTGTGCTTATTCTATTATTTAGATGATATGTTTGAGGTGAATGTGTGGATGTTGAAGTAGATTTCAAATTTATAGAGATGGTTTTGTAGGTTTTACATGTTAACTAAAATATGTGGAATGTAGATATGTGATAAGATTATATTCAGTATATTTTGGATGAAGATAGTTACAGGTTTACATGGCTTCTTGGAGGGTTCTTATTGATCTATGTTTACTCCTATGTGGGTTTGTTTGTAAAATCAAGTCTAGTGTTGATCATGATGCTTGAGTCTTAGAAATTGACATGTTATTCCTGATTATCTTTATTTTTCATGTTATCGATGTGGGGTTGAATCTATTCAATTATTTGAGATTGGAGCATTGATTATGTCTTTCTCCTTTAAGATGTTGCATATGTGTAGATCTTGTAAATTGTTCGATGTGGATTATGTTTGGTAGGACTTATTCTTAGTCACCATTATTACATTGGTATGTTTATTATAGTGAGAAAAGGTTTTTTGGTAGTACTTGATATAGGTTTTTGTTTGAATCTATAGCAATAGTTTATGGTGCATGAGAAACTCTGTTCACTTTTAGTAGAGTATTGGCAATGATATTGGTCATGATGCCATGTACAAATTGATATCACTTCTAGTGGGAGCTTTATGTAGTTATATAATGTGTTTCTATCTTTTTGTTTCAAGATTTTGGTTCTAAGAAGTTATTGTTGTAGTGTGTAGTGAGACATGGATAATCTTCAATTAGCACGTGGATGGTCTTTTGCAATGGTTGTTGGTGTCATAAGGAGCTCTTAGATTCTTGCTTTATATAGAAATGAGAGTTTAGTGACATATTTGGTTCTATTGACAAAGGGTGTGTGGCAATTGTATCTTCTTGGTTTGGATATCATGGTTTGAATTTACCTTTTGGGAGCTCATGGTGTTGAGATCTTTGATTGTGTTGGGGCCACATGAAGGATCTTCAGTTAGGATATGGTTATCATGATTCTTAGAGAGATCGGTTATATTATTTAGTGGGAGCTTTGGTAGTGATGTGGATTCATCATTTGATTATGGATGTTTATCTTCATGTGATTGGAGATGTTGTTTCTTTGTTTATTGTATGGTTGTTATTATATAATGATGTACTCTTGATTCTAGATTAGAGTTTTGACATGATACATGTTCTCTTGATACCATGATATATTCATTCAAAGCATATGATCTTCCTTTGAGGAGATGTTAGATCACAATGTCATGTTTCAGTTCCTGATTCCATGGCTAGAACTTTGACAATGGTCTTGTTTGAATCTCTTTGATTTTGAGTATTAATTATTTTCTTGGAGCTTCATGATTTTTTAGGGTTGCATTTGAAGTTGGCATGAATTGATTTTGGATGCTCATGGAGACTAGAGATACTTGGGTGAGGCTAAACAATATTTTTTTTAGGGATTGTGTGTTGAGATGGTTACTCTTTGATGAGGATTTCATTAGAAAAACTAAGGAGCCTACACCTAGTTATGGATGTGAATCCAATATGGACTTGAAGAGAATATTTCCCTTTATTATGAGTTTTCATTGCTTGGTGTTGTGTGCACAAGACAATATTGTATTCCACTCTTGGTCTACTCAACAAGTGAATGATTTGAGAGGTATTTCTTGCGTGAATATCAGATGCAATCTTTATTTTGTATCTTTTCTTCTCATATGAGTTAGTATTGAATATAAAAGTTTTGAGGACTTGTTAAGAAGAAGATGCATGATTATATGGATTTTCGTTGTTCTCCTTGTTTTGGTCTTGAGCTATGGATCTAGTTCTAAGGACTTATTTGGAGAGGTACATGAAATGGTATGTGGCTTTGGGCATATTCCCTTTATTGTGTGAATGTTTGACTGGTTTAATCTACCTTTGGTATGAGAGGTTTACATCTATTTCTGTCATGTTTTCATTTGATTTTAATATCATATGTTGATATCCTTTTAGTATGGTAATGGTGAAGGAGGTATTACTTTACATAGCTTGGTACATGTTAGTGTGGAATAAAGATATGGTTTGATTTGCATGTTCTCTCTTCGATCTTGTTTATCTTCCTAGATATTTGTATTCACATGGTTGAGTGTGAAGAACTTGGGAGAGCTATGGAGACTAGTGGTGAGAGAGGTATTGCAACATATTTGTTTGCAATATTTGCATATCATTACATATTTCCTTGATACTATGTGATAGAGGAGTTAGCCACATCCTCTATGTGAAGTACTATAGGTAGACTTGGTATGCCTTAATCTATTTTAAGATTTGACATTATTTGTGTAGGAGGAGTTTCTCGATATATGTCAGGTTATTCTCTTTGATATCTTGGTTTGTTGATTACTGATGTGATAATAAGTTTGCATGTTTCATTGGATTTGGATCTACAAGTTATGTAGTTGTGTGGGTTGATCACCCATTTGATTGTAGTGGGATGACTTGAATGTGGACTGTCTATATCCACGAGATTGTTTTAGTATTAATGTATACTTTGTTATTTGGTCTTGTCTATGGTAATTTATACATTGGTATGCTGCATGGAGATAGAGTATGTGGATAAGAAGGTCATCAAAGGACAAGTTGCCCTAGATTAGATAGCTGAATCCCCACCCATAGATGATCATCAATTAGTGATTGATTTTCTTGATGAATCTACCCTCACAACTAGTGGTATATCATTATGGAGATTATACTTTGGCGACTCTTATACACAACATGGTTCAGGAGCTAGCATTCTTTTCATCACCCATCAAGATGACTTCATACCTAAGGCTTTTAGGTTGGCATTTCCATGCCAAGAACATGAAAAAATACGAGGCTTTAATCATAGGACTTAGGATGGCTATACAATGGTACATCACATAGTTGCAAGTATATGGGGACTCCCAACTTGTGGTCAAGTAGGCTAACAATGAATATCAAACCAAAGATGACAAATTTATCCCTTGTAAGCAAATGATGGATAGTTTCAGGAAATATTTCACCCACATCTAGTTTGAGTAAGTCCCTCACCTCAACAATAAAGCTACATATGCCATGGCCATCATTAGATCATTATTGGATATTCCACATGGCAGTCAACAGTGTAAATTTCTAGTTGAGCAACTCCCGATCCCTATATACAATGTTCCTAAATCAGAGCTTGTTTGTGAGATTGTTGGTCCCAAGTCCCCTTGGTACCATGATATTTATACCTATTTACATGACCAAACACCACCCCCAACCTTTCACACAATCAACACAAATCCTTCATCCAATGCACTTCTCATTGCACCATGCTTGGAGATACACTTTATCGATGAGGCTATGATGGTTCTTTATTGAGATGTTTAAACACAACATAAGCTAACCTCACACTATCAGAGGTACATGATGGTATCTATGGCACACATACTAGTGGAATGACCTTAGCAAAATATCTTCTTATGATTTGTTATTATTGGTCCACCATGGAGAATGATGCTTTCTAGTACATCAATGATGCCTTGCATACCAACAACATGGATACCTCATTCATGCACCTTCTCAAGCATTGTAGCCTATTAGGACACCATGGCCTTTTTCCCAATGGGGCTTTGCCATAGTTGGAAAGATTCACCCTTCATCTAATGGACATAATTTTATCATTATCACTATTGAGTATTTCATGAAGTGAGTTGAAACCATCCTCCTCACATTCACCACCATCATTTAAATATCCAAATTCATCTTTTACCATATCATTTACCATTATGTTATTCCATTGTCCATTGTCATAGACAATAGGAAGTCCTTAAAAAATCATGAAGTTTGCACCCTCTATGATGGTCTCTACATCCAACATCATTGGTCCACACCATATTATCCCAAAAGTCCACACCCTATTATCCCAAAAGTAATGACCAATTGAAGGAAACTAATAAAACCTTGCTCAAAATCCTCAAGAAAGTTTTCAATGAAACTGGCCATGACTAACATCTTCATCTTAATCTTTCTCTTTGTGCATATTGTACTAGCATATGTACACCCATCATCGCTACTCCATACTCCCTAGTATTTGGTGCCAACGCTATCTTCCCCGTTGAATTTGAGCTCCCATCACTATGCATTTTCAAGATCATTTGTCCTCTCGAGGGGGCATCCCCATCCTCATACTTACTCTCACCATCTTTCCTCATAGTCACTCCTCCAAATGATTGGGGCATCTTCCCTAATCTAACCATTTTCTTTTAAGCACTATGTTTTAATTTTCTTTCAAATGATGCTATTTTGTAATACCATCTCAAAGAGAGGCAAAATATAGACAACTAAAATTGACCATTGTCATTAGTTGACTTTTTTCTTTATAATTGACTAAATATCAATCTAACTATTCAATTAAACATCTAATTTCCATCCCCACATTAACTAAACAATATTTTATTATTTAATTAATATAATCACTATTCACCCTTACCTATTTGTTGCCCAAACTATTTAATCTTTCCTCTCCTATATTCCCCTAATCACTTTTCATTAAGTGGGTTAAAATCCATTAATCCTTTAACCCTCTTGCACATTCAAAATCCTAGTCAAACCCCTTCTATTAAGAATGCATGTATCTTGTTAACAAGCTTGTAATTGTCAAGTGGTTTTAAGCCACCTAAGTAGTTGGGTCCCACTTTATATCTTTAAAGTGACCTATAACGACTTAAGTCACTTTAGGGGTTTAGTGATTATGAGCTAGTCATGACTTGTAAGCATTGAAAGGTGTTAGAAAAGGACATTGATTATCATTTGTAAATATCATGTTTAGAATTCAATGAGGAGAGCCTTAAGAATTCTTCTACATTTTGTAAAGACAATATATTGCAATAAAGAAGACACCTTGCAAGGGTTTATATGTCGAGGGCATCTATATTTTTTTAGAAAATAAGTAATCTTGTAGATTCTTTGTTTTATTTTAATAGGATGTTGTTGCTTTTTGATTGGTGAAATTAATCACCTCTATTCATTTTTCTTTATTTTATTTTGAAGTGGATGTTTGGTATTCTGTAGTTTCACATCAACAAAAGGGTCTCTGTTTATTCTCTAAATAATTTAGATTTTAAGATTGCATATGATTAAATAATTTATTTTAGAAATAAACTTACATCTATATAAATATTCTTATTTATATCATCATTCATAAGACATTTCCATAAATATTCACTAAAGAAAAATAACTCTTAATACTAAAAGTTTGATTTAATCCCACAAAATATCTCTATATAAAAATAACAATACGAATATCATAACATATTTTAAATAAATATATTTAAAAATTTCATACTAATAATATTAATATTATTATGATGCTATTTGAAAAAGTTACAGACGTACTAGGCACTACCCAACACTTATCTGAAATTGGACCCATTATTAAAATTTTAATTTGGGTAAAAAAATTCCCTTGCTTTTTGGTCAATCTGGTCTCTGGGATAAGACAGTGATAAAACCAACCCATATACATAAAAGCACAGTGAAAAACAATTAAAAAACAACGTACACAGACCGACAACCATTTCAAATTAACATAAATATTCCCCACAATGTAGAAGTAGCCTAGATATTTTTTTTTCGCCCTCTTCCGTGCCCAAAATGAATTTTTGAACACCTTCAGACCCGAACTCTAAACTCGTTAAAACGAATGATATAAATAGCAGTTACCGTTGTAACGTAGTTCAAATTTCAAATTCAAGAGGAGGAGGGAGAAAGGATTGCCCCGAACAACACTCAGATTTCTCTCCATTCAATTCTTTCTTCACACACTTTAAGGTAACAATAACAAAACACCTACTTTTTGAGCTCGAGAATCGCATTTGCTGTCATTTTATAGTGAAATTTATGATCAGTCCACGTGAGCGCCTGTTTAATACAAAAGGATGTTTCTCAATGCAGTTTTTGTGCCTTTTCTGTTCAGTTTTAGCAGCTGAAATTGGTTATTCTGACACCCATTAATTGACAAAAGAGATCCAAGAGCCTAGGGTATTAGGGCACATCCTGAGGGCATTTGGGTATGCAATTTTTGGTGTAGAAGTTGGTTTTATCCATTGAAATTGACTTCCACTTGCATGAAATTGGATGTCCTGGAGTCTTGGCGCATTAGGGTTTTTGGATGGGGATTTTGAGTGTTCGCTCAGGGATAAATACATCCACGGTATCTGGGCATCTGGTACAGGACTCCTAGGCCATCGATAGGTGGTACCTTCAATGGACATTGGTCTTATACCCTGTTCCTGGTTGGCATATTGCTTGTGTCTTGATTTTGGAAGAAGATCGCCGTAGCAATTGGTATTGAAACTTCATCAATATCAGTTCACAAAGTTTTCTGATATCATCCGTATTGGTGTAAAAAGAGGTAATTAGTTTTCTCAGGTCACTGTAAATATTGCTTCTCTAGATGAAGAAACTGTTGTTGAGTATGGGTAAAGGTAGTACAACCAGGGAGAGGTCTCTAAGCAGGGGCAGCTACTATCCACACTTCGTGGAGCATGCAATAAAGTGCGATGCACCAGTTTCGTGCATGGCGGTAAAGCAATCCGCTACTGGATTTGGAAATTCTCAAACACTGTGCCTTAAGCAATTGGCTGGCGTCCACTGACAGGCATGAGATGCCTTTATTCCTGCAAGTGAGCTTGCAGCACCGTGCCCTAGGCCCTTGGAAAACAGATTTGAAAGCCGGATGGGTGATAGGCAGAAGAGCCCATGGCTTCTGCAGCTGTGCCTGGGACAGGTTAATTCTATAGCTGTACTGGCCAGGGCGCACCCAAACAGGTCATTGACAACTGCACTGGATCTGACTCCACCTTGAAACTGTGGAACAGGCGGACTTGCTTCCATACCTCCATATTTTATGTTTTAACTTCTCTTAATCCATTTTCCTTTGTGGCTGCCCCCAATGTGTAACTCCAGATGGAAGTAGCCGGGATTCCTTCTGGAAGAATTTCTTGCCTCTGCTCACCTCCATTTTGCTATCTACTTCAAAATTTTTGTCTAGTTGTCCATACTTCTGTGTAAGCAATGAATCCATCTGCCACGTATTTTCCATTATTTGGTCCTTGAATTTCAATTCTACTTTAGGGGTAAAAAAATGGTGCTTTTTTCTTTCTCGGCTGCGGACCCGGCATAACAATATTCCTCGGAAACCGCCTCTTATTATCGTTTGGCTCCTTCCAGGGCTAGATACACTTTGAGTATTTTCATTTGTTGCTTCTTTTCTTGATCACAAGAACTCCAAGCTCTGCGTTTACATTTTCTGAACATATTGGATTCGTCTGGTATGATTTATAATCACTGAATTGTCGTGTTCTGTGTCTTGTTTAAATAATTTGTATGATACTGTCTGACAAACGCTTAATACTTTTTTCTTATTTGGCTGCTATATTGGATGCATCGACTGCTCCGTATATTAGATTTGCTGTAGTTTGGTTAATGCTTGTGCCTCAATTCTGGGTCTTACACATGTTCTTAGCTTCATGTTTGGACAATATATCTTTCAATGGGTATGTTCCTAATTTTATATCATATTATTCACAACATTTTTAAAATGTGTAATTAAATTTTGATGTATTGCATGCTTTATAGCACAGATGCAGTAACTTGGGTCTAATGTGTGCTTTGGACGTTAATGATGATGCTCTCACAGCTCTGTGGCCCTTTTGAGCCCCACCTTGGCACCTGGGTCCTTTTTGGCTGTTCAAGCCTCTTCTAGGTTCTTTGAAGCCTACGATGGGTGTTTCTTATGTTCATTGCTTATTGTGTATTTGTGCTGATGGCACTAAACTATAGAAAAGTTAAACAATAAGGAAACTGAAAAAAGGTTAAAAACAAACAAGTTTTGATATGTTCAAACTCTTATCAGCACAAAATAATAGCACCAGCTTTTCTGTGATGCATTTGTCATATAAGGCTGGATTGATGAATGTACCCATGGGTCCCGAATTTAACTCTATATTAGCCTTTAGGATCTGTTCATTTCTCTCATCATGTAATATGCTGTACATTATTTGGTTTGACACAGTTTTGTTTTGTCTTGAAAATGTTTAATTTCCATATAATGCACCTGATTGTTTTTAAACTTCTGCAATATTAGTCTCCTCATTTTCTCTATGCAGCCTCTTCACATAGATGCAAATCTAATCCTCTAGAATGATGAGACGCATGCTGTTTGAAGTTGCATATGTGTGTTTTTGATCAGTTTGTGGGCTATGTAGGATTTAATGAAAATCTGAACACAAGCCTAAATCTAGGTGATAGTAGAAGATCACAAAAGTTAGATGTAAATACATAGATAGTGCAGAATACAAATATCATTTAAAATCCAATATTGAAAATATGGAGAAATTAATATGAAATTGATTATTCAATGGAAGGAAAGAGCTACAATATATAGCCTCAAGTTTCCAAATGTGATGAGGATGAGGAAGAGGCAGAAAACCAAAAAACAAGGGATTGCTTTTACTAAGTTTTTGAATTTGAGAAGATAAGGAAAAAAACAAAATCCCATGAAAGAAGGAAAAGACATGTACTCATCTATGCTATCCTACCTAAGTAATTAAAAATGAATTACATAAGTAAATTCAAATAATAAAGTTCAGTTTATAATTACACAAACACCCCTCTTAAATGCATTAAGGAGAAATGTGAAATATGAGATGGGTCCCGACAATTAGTTTTGATCATATGTACCCATGTACAATGATAATACCCCTCAAAAGATGAGAAGGAGAAAATCTGTAGGACAAAACTCACTCAAGAGATGATGAAGAATGAATCTAGAAACTGCTTTTGTATATTGATCCTGATGTTGAATTGTGACTAAAGTTGATTCATAGAAGCAAGTACCATGAAGATTTTGGAACATTAATCATAATGAAGACTCTCAATTTGAGATGTGAATCAGATGCAAGAATCAAAATCATTTACCATAAGCTCTTAATCTGAGATGTGAATCAATGCAAATCAAGATGTGGAGAAAAGAGAGCTAGAGGATCCAATTGCAACTCATGTGAGCTTTCATCAAGACGGAGATAGGATCATAGTGCATGTCATTGACTACACTCTCATCCCTTTTTATGTCATGCTGTGTAGAAACACTAGAAGTCTATGCATGAAGCCTCCCAAGATGGAACTTTATTTTAGTTCATGATTACAAAATGCCAATGTATGAGCACCCCCAAAGACAAGTACATGATACGTGGCACTATAAATTAAGTGTATTTACATAAATGCCCATGTAAACAACTCAATTATGAGACCTTTCCAACAAATAATGATGATGACACTTTATAATTAGTGCAGTTATAGTTGTTACTTGCCAAAATAGCAAAGTGGTCTTGTTCTTAGTATATTACAAATGCTAATAATAGACCACAGAATTGAACTACAATTTTTGATATAGAATGGGATAGATTAGACTGCACCAAAAAAAATTGTATCAAAAAACAATATTGTATGAGCTCAAATGGAGCCTTAGAAGTTCTCAAAATGAGAGATTTTCAACATCACTTGTGAGAATCTGCAATTTCTAAAAAAACCAAACACTAAAATGAAAACCGTTTGCACCACTAAGAAGCACACCAAAAATTAGCACATAGAAAAAAAAATGCTTGATAAAAGGAGCAAAAATGAGCAAGAATGGAGCCTTTGAAGTTCAACACCAAAAATCAAAACTCCATTGGAGAGGGGTTAGGTTTGGCGGGAAGAAGAAGATGATGCCGCCAAAGGCTCGAGGTTAGCAAAGAATTTTCATGATGACTCTAACATTCCTACATGTTGAATAACACCGAACTACTTTTGGTTTCCCAAAATCGGTTCTTTTGCGAACAATCTCCGTTAAAAGCAAAACAAACCTGCCAACAATACTGGTGGAAACTGTTTCTTAAGCGGTTCCGTGGTTTCTTTATTTTCCTTTGGGCGATGAGTAAGAGGCGGAAAGCGCTCGTCTAGTAGTGATGCTAAGCCGTGGTTCTGCTATTATGCTGGCTGGAGGCTGGTCGCCAGCACCTGGTATTGCGTCGATTAGCAGCGTTGTGGTTTTTTATTTTGAGTAAATCTGTATGCAAGTTGTATGGATCTATATGGCTCCGTCATAAGCGACTAAAAGCAACGGGGTGCCTCTTGAATTCCCTCCTGCTGCATTGAACCTACATAAATTTTATATGAAAATGGGATCTTTGGGCCTTTTGGATGTAATTATAGTGTTTGTTTGGTCTGAAAATATTTTAGAAACAAATTTGTATATTAGATTCAATTATCAAACCCTTATTTGCAACTGCCAACTAACTGGGCTTTTGATCTCTGATTTTGGTGAAACAAAAGTCAATTTTGACATTATAGAGCCTTTTAGATGTTTTGGTAAGCTCAGATTTGTTCAATCAATCTCCAAAATTCATTTATTATAAAAATCACAAAAAGAAATTTTCTCACAATTTGATATAATTACTCTCCTCTAAAGCTTCAATTGAAACCTCTATTTCTCAAGAGACACAAATCAGCTAAGGACACCAGCAAAGCTTTGATACCATATAGGATTTAATGAAAATCCAAACACAAGCCTAGATCTAGGCAACTATAGAAGATGACAAAAGTTAGATACAAATATACAGATAGTGCAGAATGCAAACATCAACTAAAATCGAATATCGAGAATATGGAGAGATTAATATGAAATGGATTATTCAATAGAAAGAAAGAACTACAATATATAGCCTCAAATTTTCAAATCCGATGAGGATGAGGAAGAGGCAGAAAACCAAGAAACAAGGTATTATTTTAACTAAGTTTTCAAATCTGAGAAGATAAGGATAAAAACAGAATCCTAAGAAAGAAGGAAGAGACATGTACTCATTTATCCTATCCTACTTAAGTAATTAAAAACGAATCACCTAAGTAAACTTAAATAGTAAGGTGCAATTAAATAATTACACCAATAGGCTATACTTAGTGTAGTTGCATCATTTTGTGCCACTTGAACCCCTCGATCCATCATACAGCTTGTTCATGATTTTTCCAAAACTGCTGTGTGTATTTCAAGGGTTTTGCTGGTCTTCAGAGGATTCAACCCTTTTCTTCATTACTGGAGAGTTTGATGTAAAACCACACAGGCAGAGTTCAAACAAGGACAAGGATTGAACACTTGCAAATAGAACAAGTCTGAAATGCTAAAGGGCATGGGTATCCATCTTTCTGTTGGGACTCTGTACAATGGTAATCTTAAGATGCAATATAAAAAAGTACAAACAGCTGGAATTGTAATCAGTTATTAGTCATCCTTGCAAAGAATCGAGGTCCATGTGGACAAATGATGCGCATTGCTACGCTTCAAAGAGTTGTTGCGAGTGCCTTTATATCTCCTTTAGCCACTTTTGTCGGTTAATCTGGCTGATCTTCGAAAGTTTGAGTGCACTTTCCAGAAACCATCCAGACGATAGTACCGCTAAAATAGGCTTTCGAGCTGAGCCACTTGTTCTCGAAGCCCGAGCAGCGCATTTCTCGACGGAGCGATAGGATCGAACTGAGCCTACACTGCCCTCCCTTGTTTGATTCTCCTCCAAGCCAGTCAGCATTTTTCTTGGTCACTAAGAGTACTATGGGCAACCCCAACCTTGGTCTGTATTTGGGTGTGGAGGTGTCAGTGATTGAAAGACACCTTTGGCATGTTACTTAAAACATGATAGATGAGACTGTCTTTCTCAAGGTGGAAGTTTATTTGCTTACTCATGTAATTCAGTGACCATGTTTTTCCATTCTCATGTGTCCTGTTCAACTTGGATTCAAAAGAGGCCAAGCCTTGGAAACAGTGCTTATCTGCCCATAATGGTCTACCCCAAAATTGACTAATGAGTCTGATGCTGAATTGGCTTTCCTTTAGTAATGTGACCAAGATTGGCAATGATTCTCCCTTTGTCCCGGATGGGTTTAAAATTTTTAACTGCCAATTTGGACTTTGGCCTTTGATTATATTCATAATAATAATTTCTTAATTACTTTCCACCTTAATGTTTTGGATGGCCATAGATTCTACCAGCTTCAATCCCTCCGCAAGGCCAATGTTTCTGCTCAGTTTGACTCAAAATCCAATATAAATGGAGAATGTACACCTGCAAACAATCGCTAGGTGCATTTTATGCAGCATATGTTTATTCTTATTCATTTTCGTTCCCCAAAAATTTCTCCTTTATTTATGTACTTAAAATGTTTTCTATACATTTTCTGTAACTCGTTTATGTTAGGACTGGCATTGATATTCATATTTCAAATTTCAATGTCTTGTTGTCATTAGCATTGCGTCACTTGCCCCAAATTTATAGTTTTTGAAGTAATGCCTGCATTCTCATTTTTGTAAATTATGTTTGCATGATACTTTTGCTATCTTTTTGTGCATCCATAGGTAATGTCAAATTTTAGTTTGTGGAAATGTATTTGGCTGTGCAGTCTAGCACTTTGTGCACGTGTCAGATTCATTAATATAACTTACTAAAATTTATTTAGCTTTAAGTTAGTCATTTATTTAATCCATACACTGTTGAATTTTGTTTTCTCCTTGCGGTTAATTCCAAAATATCCTTTTGGGACCTGTCAAACTGAGTCTGACTATAAAATGAGATTTGTGTATTTATGAATGTTAATTAGTCCGAAAGTCTGAAAATGGTATTGTAAGTTTCTATTTGAAATTGTATGGTCTTCAATTATAATGGTTGCCTTTCATTTGACAGGATGGTTTGATGATCCATTCTCGTTGTGTTCTTTACTCATCTATTCTGGAGGAGGTGTCACTTTGGGGAAGCCCTATTCAGACAGCTGGTGTTATAGGCAGAGGTATTGTGGACCGCTCATTTATAGTTATGTCTGGGCAAATGATAGAGGTAAAGTTTGATAGAGTAAGTTTCTGATATGTTCTACATTTTTTTTGACTAATCTTTTAAGGAAGAATATAAGCTGGCTTAATTTGGTGATGTCTATAGTGGTATGAAGGGAAAACAGACTCCATGGTACATCGGCAAGGTGATTCATGGACCCATGCAAAATGGACTGCATCTGTTGTGCAAATGGATGGGAAAACGTGGATCCTTGAATACAAGTTCTCAGCAATACTTCAAGGTGGAGGGGTGGTAGCCCATGCCATACATTTTATCAAGTGGCTTATTTGCAGGATTTATGGGTATGCGAAGTTGAATTTTGGATCATTTCTACTGCCCAAGTTAACTTCTCCACATACTCGTGGTGATTTTAGAGCTCCCACTTAAAACAAGCTCTTATTTGGAATTGTTTTACTTCAAAACGTGTTTTCCTGCCAATACTCAAGTGTATGCTCAAGCAGAGGCACCGCTAAGCTAAACATGGCAATGAAAGTTGTTGATTATGAAGAAAATGTTTCGAGTTTTAAAGATTGGTATCTTTCCTGGAATCCCTTGTTTCTCATCTCCAATAAAAATGTTTATTACAAATTCATTGCCAAAAACAACTTTTGACTGTAATATGATGTAAACACTGAATGATGGTCTGGTCTCAGGATCTCATGAAGCAGAGTTAATGAATGATGAAAAACCAGTTTATAATCAGATTGATAGATTAAATTTCTGATATGTTCTACATTTTGTTTCACTAATCTTGTAAGAATATAAGCTGGCTTGATTGTTGACGCCTATTGTGGTATGAAGGGAAAACAGACTCTGTGGTACATCGGCGAGTGATTCATGGACCCATGCAAAATGGACTGTATCTGTTGTGCATTGTTTTAATCTTCTGTGCCATATATCTAAGACGATAAGGTTATGTTATAGACCATTACATCCAGCTTTGCACTGTTTTTTAGAACAGCAATGGCAAGTCAATAAATTAAAAAGGGTTTGTCTTGATCAAAGTATATAGTGTTGTTTATTGTTTTGACTTAAAGATTTTGTTGACACAGAAAGGAATATGTTTCAATTAATTTAATGGAGCACGATGACATACCTTCTCTTCACCGTGTTTCACACAAAACAACTAAAGGTATAATGTTTTGATTCAAAAATTACCATCATGAATTGTTACCTTACGAACTAAGGTTAAGTGGAGAATCAATTTTTTTCAGACCCAACAGGGAATGAGGGGAGTTGAGATCAAAAGGTGAATTTCTAGATAGAATGGAGTGCAAAGTGGAATGAAGAGCCCCCAACTCACCTATGCTGTTGTAATGTATGTCTCTTTTATGATTGTAATTGTGTTGATAATATGCCGGTTTCCTTAGCAATTAGTAGCAAGTGATTTCTGGATTTGATTGTGTGTGAATTTTTTCCTTCTGCTCCTCACTTTCATCCTGATGATGGATCACAGAGTGTGACCTGAAATGTTGATGCAAAAAAATTCACACAAACGAAACCAGAAATCACTTGGCAATAAACAATATGAATTATGGGAACTTGATATCATTAACCAGCAGCAAGCCACATTATTCTTTTGGAATTTTGTGCTTTCAAGCAATATTTGCACCAAGATCAATTCTATTTATTATGATTGGAAGAGCCAATGCTAGTTGGCATGGTTCCATTCATAAAACCTCAAAACGGGTATTCTTATCTCTTGAGATAAACAGTGTTAAAAAATTGGATGTTATTGCTGTGTCTGTTCTCTATTTATTTTTTCTTCTCTCTTCTTGTTGGATGAGGGCTTTGCCTTGGTGGGATTTCACGTTGTGACAAGGTTCATT